>JAYJMD010022047.1:22500-31893 GCA_036873665.1 Laminaria sinclairii | reverse complement strand
AGTGACAAAAATTACCAAGGATGAAAATACTAGATTACTAGAATTAGAAAATGTTCTTCACCAACGAGTAATTGGGCAAAAAGAAGCTGTCTCAGCTGTGGCTCGAGCCGTAAGAAGAGCTAGGGTTGGGATGCGAAATATGAAACGACCAATTGCAAGTTTCTTCTTTTCAGGCCCTACTGGAGTAGGAAAAACTGAATTAACAAAGACTCTTGCGTCATTCTTTTTTGGAGCAGAAGATTCTATGGTTCGTTTAGATATGTCAGAATTTATGGAACGTCACACTGTAGCTAAATTAATTGGTTCACCACCAGGTTATATTGGTTATAACGAAGGGGGGCAATTAACGGAAGCTGTAAGACGTAAGCCATATACTGTTGTATTATTTGATGAAGTTGAGAAAGCTCATCCAGATGTGTTTAATTTATTGCTTCAAATACTTGAGGATGGTCGTTTAACAGATTCTAAAGGAAGAGTTATTGATTTTAAAAATACAATATTAATAATGACTTCAAATTTAGGATCTAAAGCAATACAAAATAATGATTTAGCTTCACAAGGAATTGGTTTTGGTGGAGAAACAGGGGATACTAAAAAAACAAAATACGCTCAATTATGTAATACTGTTGGAGAAAGTCTTAAAGCCTTCTTTAAACCAGAATTTTTAAACCGTATTGATGAAATAATTGTTTTTGAACAACTAACAAAAAACAATATTAAACAAATTGCAGTTATTATGGTAAAAGATTTAATAGAAAGAGTTAAAACGGAGAAAGAAATATCATTATCCTTAACTCCTAGAATGATGGAATTATTAATTGAAGAAGGTTTTAACCCTACTTATGGTGCTCGACCTTTACGTCGTGCTCTTGTAAAATTAGTGGAAGATAAAGTTTCTCTTGAGTATTTACGTTATAAGAAAGACCATGATGACGATGATCCTGTAGATATATTAGTAGATGTTGATTTTGATAAAGTTAAAGTTTCAATATCAAAAACTATTAAAAAAGAAGAGGAAGAGATTAAATTAGAGGATAAAGAAAAACCAAAAGAAAAACCAAAATATAAAATTTCATTACCTAGACATAGACAGCCAAAAGAAACTTCTATGATGACTGAAAAAAAACCAGAAAATAGTCCATCTGGAGTATAATTATTTCGGACTATATATTTTGAGTATCTCAACAATATACTTATGTTTTATTTTATATAATAATAGAAAAGTTTCACGAAATAATATATAAATAAATATAAATCGTGAAATAAATTTTCTTACTTAATTTTTAACTTCTTAATGATACTAATTGGGTCACCTGGGACTTGAACCCAGAACTTTTCGGTTAAAAGCCGATTACTCTACCATTGAGTTAGCAACCCACTATTAGTGATATAATAACATATTAGCCAAGTATCGTTTATATATAAACTATACTTGGTTACTATATTGTTAGTATGCTAATCCCATACTACGCGTTGTTTCAGCGGCTAAATAAACACGAACACTTAAAAAATCTGTTGGGCAAGCTGTTTCACAACGCTTACAACCAACACAATCTTCTGTACGAGGAGCTGAAGCAATTTGTCCTGCTCTACAACCATCCCAAGGAACCATCTCTAATACATCGGTAGGACAAGCACGAACACATTGTGTGCAACCAATACAAGTATCATAAATATTTACAGAATGTGACATAGCTAATAATTCTTATAAAAAAATTCTATTTTGATAATTTAAAAGATTAAAAAATTGATTATTAGTAAATACATTTAGATTTACTAATAATCAATTATAGATTGTATTCTATTGTAACGTAATAGAATTTTAATTGTCAATATGTAATGTATTCACTTATTCTAATAACACTCAAGGTTCCTAGAATAAGAATTAATTATCTTTAATTTTATAATAGGCAAAATAATATAAATAAAAATTTAAATACAACGTTATCTCAATTTAATTTTATAAAACTAAAAGTATATACATTCCCCATTTTTTTAATGTATAAAATAACTACAATAATTAGTAACAGGTTATTATTAACTTATATTTTGGTAAAAATTATAAATATTTTTGAGAAATATAAGTTACCTGGGAAGAATTAAAACTTATTTTAAAAAAACTATTATGGTTGCAACTTTAGAAAGACGCGAAAGTGAAAAAAGAGATTGGGGAACATTTGCTACATGGATTACTAGTACTGAAAACCGTTTATACATTGGTTGGTTTGGTTGTTTAATGATTCCTACGTTATTAACAGCGGCTTCTTGTTACATCATCGCTTTTATCGCAGCACCTCCTGTAGATATTGATGGTATTCGTGAGCCAGTAGCCGGATCTTTATTATACGGTAACAACATCATCAGTGGTGCTGTTATACCTAGTTCAAATGCAATTGGTATTCATTTCTACCCAATTTGGGAAGCTGCTTCAGTTGAAGAATGGTTATACAATGGTGGTCCTTACCAATTAATCGTATTCCATTTCTTAATTGGTGTTGCTTGTTGGATGGGTCGTGAGTGGGAACTTAGCTACCGTTTAGGTATGCGTCCTTGGATTTTCGTAGCATTCTCTGCTCCAGTAGCAGCAGCTTCTGCGGTATTCCTAATCTACCCTATCGGTCAAGGTAGTTTCTCTGACGGTATGCCTTTAGGTATTTCTGGTACATTTAACTTCATGATCGTTTTCCAAGCTGAACATAACATTTTAATGCACCCATTCCATATGGCTGGTGTTGCTGGTGTTTTCGGTGGTTCATTATTCAGTGCTATGCATGGTTCTTTAGTAACTTCAAGTTTAATCCGTGAAACAAGTGAAGTTGAATCTGTTAACTACGGTTACAAATTCGGACAAGAAGAAGAAACTTACAACATCGTAGCTGCACATGGTTACTTTGGTCGTTTAATCTTCCAGTACGCTAGTTTCAACAACTCTAGAGCTTTACATTTCTTCCTTGCAGCATGGCCTGTAGTTGGGATTTGGTTAACAGCTTTAGGTGTTAGTACTATGGCATTTAACTTAAATGGTTTTAACTTTAACCAGTCTGTTGTAGATAGTGAAGGTCGTGTTATTAACACATGGGCTGATATCATCAACCGTGCAGATTTAGGTATGGAAGTAATGCATGAACGTAACGCTCATAATTTCCCATTAGATTTAGCATCTAACGAAATTCTTCCTGTTGCGATTTCTGCTCCTTCTGTTGTTGGTTAATTCAATTAAAATAATCAGATTTATTTCTGTATTATTATTTTATCTCTAACTACCTTTTTGGTAGATAAGAGAGATAGATCGAAAGATCGTTAGAGTAATAAGAAGTTTTATACTTCTTATTACTCTACTTAACATAATATATTTGTATTCTAATATTCCTAAGTGTTTTTAAAAATCGAAGAAAAGCTTATCCTCATTTAAGATGAATATAATTCATCTCTCATAGTATAACATAGCCGATGAAAAAAATGACCTGAAACTAATGGTAAATAAAACTGACTTTTTATAAGTCATATAGGCTTAAAGATAAAATATATAAAGAAAAAGATTAACCTTCTACCGTAACAATAGAATACAGAAGCTTTTTATTACGTTATAATTGAGCAATTTTGTTATAGAATGGAAACAACAAGAAAAGATAGGTAGTGGATAATTTATTATAGCACTTGAAAAAGATAAATAAATGTTGGGGAAAAGGATCTGGGGGAATCTTAAATCAATTGATATTCTATTAGACCTTTTGCATCTTCTAGTAAGGTTAAGATATATAAATAACTTTATTAGAAAATACAAAAGTTATGTTTACCGAATTACTTTTATAATTTTCACAACAAATTATTAGAATATAGTGTAAATATAAAATACAATTAAGTAAATTCCCAATATGAGAAACTTACTTAATAATAAGCCTTTATTATAATTATATAATTATAAACTAAATACACTACTAGCCGTAATATCGGCATCTGTAATTGTAACTAGATCTGCCTTAGTAAGTACACGTCCACCACTATCAAAATTACGGTTTGCTTGTCTCATTCTAGCTCTATCTAAAGAATTTCTTATACTTCGAGCATTCGCAAATAGTGGCTGCTCACGACGTTTTAAAATATAATTTAAAAATGCTGGTTCGGCCTCAGGAGAAAATTGATATTGTTGTTCTTCCAGCATCATTTTAGCAATGATAAGTAATTCATCTGGAGAGTAATCTGGGAAATCTACATGGTTTGCTATTCGCGAAGATAACCCTGGGTTAGAGTTATAAAATTGTTCCATACGTTCTTTATACCCTGCAAAAATAATAACTAAATCATCACGCTGGTTTTCCATTACTTGTAAAAGAATTTCAATTGCTTCACTCCCATAATCTCTTTCGTTATCTGGCTTATATAAATAATAAGCTTCATCAATAAATAAAAGACCACCCATTGCTTTTTTTAGCACCTCTTTAGTTTTTGGAGCAGTATGTCCAATATACTGTCCAACTAAATCATCTCTAGTTACAGTTAATAAATGTCCTTTTTTTGAATGCCCTAACTTAAAAAGAATATCAGCCATACGTGTCGCAACAGTAGTTTTACCTGTACCTGGACTACCAGTAAAAGACATATGTAAACCTGGATTACCAGTTGTAAAACCTAGATTTTCTCTTAGTTTGTCTATAACTAATAATGCTGAAATTTCTTGAATTCTTGTTTTAACAGGTATTAAACCAACTAATTCTTCTTCTAATATATCAATTATCGTTTTTATTTGTGTATCTAAATATACTTGTTTTAAGTTTAAATTTTTTTCTAAAGATAAATTTTCTAAGTTTTTTCCTGTTTCCATATACTCTTTACTCCTTAGTAAAAATATTTATTGATTATTTAAAAAAGTAATTTATTAGTTAATATGATTAAAGATTTTAAATATAGAATTTTTTAAGATAAAAGTTCTATTTGTCCATAATTTATTAAACTTGGTTTTCAATACCTCACTTAAAATGTTGAAAAATAATTAAGGTACTTTTGTAATAAAATAAAAATAGAGATCTTATTTTTATTTTATTTCTTAGTTTGAATTATAATAAAAGTATTAATAAATGATTTTTTAGTCTTGCGGGTTTAAATAAGTATTATTAATAAGTACTTCCGTTTTTATGTATGCAAAAATACCTAGATAATTATTCAGGAGAACAATCGTATGAATTGGCAAGTTATTGGTCAAGTAATTACTGCAACACTAATTATTGTATCAGGCCCACTAATTATTTTTATAGCAAAAAAAGCTGATTTATAAATTTTTATAAATAGTATCTAGGCTAATTTTTTGAGTTTCTGAGGCGCTTGAGTCATTAGGTTGTACAAATAATTTGCAATGACATTCTTTCCGTTCGCGCATTGAAACACAAGGGCAAATCCAATAATTTAGTTCAATTTCAGCTTTTTCACTACGAAAATTTCTACAAGGACATAACGGAACTCCATACTGATCTTTATAAGTAGCTAACCCTGTAATAATTACAGAAGTTATTGAAGGGTCTAAGCAAAAAAAGGTATTAGTTTGTTTAGCGTAGATTTCTGCAAAGTTATGCATTTCTTTTAGACGATTATAAAAATTTTCACTCTTTGTTGAATGCATTCGTATAGTTTAAATTTAGTCTTAAATCTATGTGTTAGTATCGTTTACTACAAAATTTATTAATAAAAAATATTATGTTAATTAATTATTTACCTTCAATTTTAGTTCCTTTAGTTGGGCTAGTTTTTCCTGCTGTTGCTATGGGCTTATTATTTATCTACATTGAAAAAGACACCATTGAATAACTTTCGAAATTTTCAAGGCTCTCTAGAGAACCTTGAAAATTTCGAAAGTTATTCAATGGTGTCTTTTTCAATGTAGATAAATAATAAGCCCATAGTAATTGATTTTTAAAGTGAAGACCCTAACCCAGAATAAGAACCAAAAATAAAAGTACCTACAACTACTATAACTCCTAGGCCACCAACTAATGCGACTAACCAAAGTGGTATTCTTCCTGTTCCTGCCATAATATTCTCTTGCTCCTATATCTTTTCTTAACCTTATAAAAATTCTACCTAGTAATTACCAAATTTCTTAGTTAAAGAAATAACTAGAGAAAAGTACTGCTAATATGAAAAATAATAATAAACCCCAGTATAAAGACGTACGACTTATTTCAACTTCTTGCTTATTAGGATTTGGACCTGTCATTGAATAAACTCCTATCGTTGGATAAATTGCATTGATGTAATTGCACCTATAAAGAATATCGTTGGGACAGCTAAACCATGGATAGCAAGCCAACGAAAAGTAAAAATAGGGTAAGCTACAGGTTGATTTGTATTTCTAGTCACGTATTTCTCCTAAATTTTATATATTTTTTTATAATCCTCTTGTTAAGTCTTCTAATTCTTGCTTAGCACTAAATCTATCATTTACTAACGGAACTTGTTGTCTGTCCTGTGTAAAGTATTCATTAGGTCTAGGAGTTCCAAAAACATCATAGGCTAAACCAGTACTTATAAATAACCAACCAGAAATAAATAAAGAAGGAATTGTAATACTATGAATAATCCAATAGCGTACACTTGTTATGATATCAGAAAAAGGACGTTCCCCTGTTGAACCACCAGACATTTTAAAACTTTCTCCATTTTATAAAAATATATTATACCTTTCTTGTTTATAAGTATAACAAAGTTATTTCTCATTCCTATTAAAATCTTATTTTTTCGTAAAATATAATTAATTGGATTAAAAAGTTTTTAAGTGAAAATTTTTCTTGTTAGCGAGCAGCGAGAATCGAACTCGCATCAATAGCTTGGAAGGCTATGGTTTTACCACTAAACTATGCTCGCACTTATAACCTACTATAATATAATTTATTTATGTTTATTAGTTTTATTCTAACTAAAAGATAAATAAATAAATAAGTAGTTTAAAAATAAATATTATCTATAGTAATTTTAATAAATTAAAGTCCTTCTAGATTAATATTTAAAAATCTTGCTAATTCAGAGGCTTCATTTTCTAAAATCTCTAAAGATCTTGGTTGTTCCACAGGTGTTAGTGGAATTTCTCGTTGATCCTTTGTACATAAATAAATAACACGTTTGGGATTAATACCATCTTGGATATTTAATTTAATACTTTTAATATTTTTGAAGGCATATACTAATAATATCTGACGATTTTTTCCTGGGAACCCACGTCTTACTATTCTAATTAATTCATTTTGTTTATCAAATTCATTATACCCACTACCAACATCCCAAAAAACTGTAAGTCCAATATATATACTTAAACTTATAGCAACAACTCCATAGAATGTCATAACAAGCCCTTGAGGTAAAAATGATAATTCTGTTGAGTTAATAAAAAATAATAAATTCTTTTGGAAATAACTTGAAATACCGGTAAGTAAAAACCCTAACCCCCCAAAAAATAAAATAAATGTCCAGAAATAATTGCTAAAACGTCTAGAACCAACTACAATATCACGTTTTAATAAGTTATTAATTTTCTCAGTACTCATAATTCTTTCTTTATTTTCTTAACAGTATAGAATTTATAAATGTTTAGACTAAAATTCTAAATTTAATTTAAATATTAACAAGACTAAAAAAAACTAAATTAATTTAATTCCCTTAAGGCCTAAAAACAAACCAGATGCAAGTACAAAGGCAATACCTAACAATAAAACATAATCGATAAGAACACTCATTTTTTTTCCTTGGCTAAAAATTATAAAAAATGATATAATATACTATTATATATCTAAAACCAAAAAATACACTAATTTAATTGGCTCAACTGGTTCAAAAAAAAAAATTTCTCATTCACTGGAATCCTAAATTATTCTCTTTTAAAAAGATATAAATATTTTTATATAATAAAGTTTTACAAAATACTTATGACAAGTTTTATTAAACCTTACAACGATGATCCTTCGGTTGGACACTTATCAACACCAGTCACTTCATCAGCAGCAACAAAAGCTTATTTAGGTAGTTTACCAGCTTATAGAAAAGGACTATCTCCTCTTTTACGAGGGTTAGAAATTGGTATGGCACATGGTTATTTATTACTAGGACCTTTTGAAAAATTAGGACCATTAAGAGCATCGGAAATTTCACTTCTAATTGGGTTCCTATCTTCTGTAGGTTTAGTAACAATATTAACTGTTTGCTTAGCTATGTATGGGAAAGTAACTTTCCAAGACTCTGAAGTGATTAATAAAAATGATTTATTGAATGGTAAAAATTGGAACCAATTCACGTCTGGATTTTTTATTGGTTCATTTGGAGGCGTTAGTTTTGCTTATTTAATACTTCTTAATTTAGATTATTAGTTAAGTCCTTTTTGAACACCTAAAAAATTTAGGTGTTCAAAAAGGACTTAACTAATAATCTAAATTAAGAAATTTAATATATAGACGGGTTTTTAATATAGCAAAACAATATTTATAAAATTTGCCAGATAATTGAGGCTCATTAATTTTTAAGTTAACAAGCAATGTTAAACGTTTACTAATATTTTTATCATTAATTATTACTGAATTCAGGCGTTTTGAATATAATTCATCTTTAACCATAAGAATAGATACAAATGAAACTCCTAACCCCGCCTGAACTCCACGTTTAATAGCTTCGATAGAATTGAGTTCAAGCTTTATTTTTAATTTGTCACTCTCAATATTAAATTTTTTTAAAACATCATCCATTAATTTCCTACCTACAAAATCAGGTTTTAGAGTAATAAAATCTAAATTATATAAATTTTCTTTAGTTATACTATAAACATCCTTAAATTCATGAGATTTAGGTAAAATTAAAACTATTTCTTCTTTGAAATAAGGTGTACTATATAATGAGTTATATAATTCCTTAGGTATTTCCTCTTCTTCAACAATTCCTATATCAACTTTCCCATTAACAATATTCCAAGAGATACAATTAGTACAATCAATTTCTAGCTTAACATGTGTATATGAATAGCGCCTACAAAATAAGTCAATAATTTTTGGTAATATATATGTTCCTACTATTTCGTTAGAGCCAATAGTCAGACTAATCCTCTTTAGTTTTTTTAAATAAACAATAGCTTTATCAGCTTCTTCGCATAATCTTAAAATTCTATCAGCATAATCTAGTATTAATTCTCCTGTAAAAGTAAAATAAATTTGTTTTTTTCTTCGATCTAAAATTGGGGAATCAATTTCGTATTCTAGTTTTTGGATTTGTAAACTCAGTGCTGGTTGTGAAAGATATAATTTTTTAGCTGCTTGTTTTATGGTAGCTTCATTTTTTATTGCTTGAATAATTCTTAATTGCTCAAGGCTAAATGGGAAATATTTCATTTTACATTAATATACTCCGAATCTTTATAAAAATTTT
>JAYJMD010022047.1:0-15000 GCA_036873665.1 Laminaria sinclairii | reverse complement strand
CGTGGACCAATGACTCATGGTTCTAAAAACCATAGAGCTCCAGGGTCAATAGGACCAGGAACTACACCAGGTCGAGTGTTTCCAGGAAAGCTAATGGCAGGACAATTAGGAGCAAAGAAGATTACAGTGTCAAAACTAGAAATTTTAGGAATTGATTCAAAACAAAATCTTTTAATTCTAAAAGGTAATGTACCTGGTAAACCTGGTAATTTACTAAATATTGTTCGTTCAAATTAAATTTTAATAATAAACTAAAAAATTATTTATGATTTTACAAAAAATTCTTACTTTTCCTGTTAAAATTTTAACAGGAGAAGAAAGTGGAGACGAGATAACATTAACTTTAAAATCGAAAGAAGCAACTAATACAATTAACTATGTTATTCAACGTGCCTATTTAGCACAAAGGTCTAATGAAAGACAAGGTACTGCCAATACATTAACTCGAGCAGAAGTAAAAGGTGGAGGACGTAAACCTTGGAGACAAAAGGGTACTGGAAGAGCTCGTGCAGGTTCGAATAGATCACCTTTATGGAAAGGTGGAGGAGTTTCTTTTGGTCCTAAACCAAAATTGTATTCGAGTAAAATAAACCGTAAAGAATGGCAATTAAGTTTAAGAAGCTTATTAATCGCTAAACAAAAAGATATTACAATAATAGATAATTTTAACTTTTTAGAATATAAAACTAGTAATATTATTAAAGTATTAAATACTTTTGGTATAAACTTATTTGAAAATACATTAATTGTTGTTCCAAAAATAGAGGAGAAAGTACTTAAATCTACTCGAAATATAAAAACAATTACGTTAATAGTTGCAAATAACTTAAACTTAAAACAAGTTTTATTAGCTAAAAATTTATTGATTACTAAAGATAGTTTAAAAACAATTGAGGAAACTTATAATGGCTAGAATAAAATTTAGTTCAAGTATTGATTTGATCAAATACCCTGTTACGACTATTAAAACAAACTTATTATTAGAAAATAACCAATATACATTCTTAGTAGATCCTAAACTAACTAAAGTTAGTATAAAAAAGGCAATTGAGTTTTTATTTGATGTAAGTGTTATTAAAGTTAATAGTTGTAACTTACCTAAGAAAAAACGTCGTGTGGGTCAATTTACAGGTGTTAGACCTCGTTACAAAAAAGTAATCGTGAAATTAGCAAAGGATAATAAAATTGATCTCTTTTCTACTAACTAATAACATAACTATTAAATAAAGAGGAAGAGGAATAATATTTATGGCTATTCGTATTTGTAAAGTTTATACTGTTGGTACAAGAAATACTGTTTTTTCTTCTTTTGATGAAATTACTAAGACAAAACCAGAAAAAAAGTTAATTGGTAGAAATCATCGAAAAAAAGGTCGTAATAATCAAGGATTAATTACAACACGTCACCATGGAGGTGGTCATAAAAGAAGATATCGTATTATAGATTTTAAACGTAAGAAACATGATATTTTAGGTAATGTTTTTGCTATTGAATACGATCCTAATCGTAACGCTAGGATTGCATTAATTCATTATGAAAATGGTGATAAAACTTATATCATTTGTCCGGATTCTTTAAAAATTGGCAGTAAGATCATGTCTGGTCCAAATGCACCTGTTGAAATTGGTAATGCATTACCTTTAGAAAATATACCTTTAGGTACCTCTATTCACAATATAGAATTGTCTTATAATAAAGGTGGTCAAATTGTTCGAGCAGCAGGAACTTCAGCAAGAATTTTAGCAAAAGAGAATAACTATGTTACATTACGTTTACCTTCTAAAGAAATTAGGATTGTTCATAAAAGTTGTTATGCAACAATTGGTATCGTAAGTAATCGAGATAGTAATAATATTAAGTTAGGGAAAGCAGGGCGTAAACGTTGGCTGGGTATTAGACCAACAGTTCGTGGTTCTGTTATGAATCCTTGTGACCATCCACATGGTGGTGGAGAAGGTCGTGCAACTATTGGACGTCCTAAAGCTTATACTCCTTGGGGTAAAGCTGCACTTGGTGTTAAAACAAGAAAAAAAGAGAAGTACAGCGATATTTATATAGTTCGTTCAAGAGTATAAGACTAACTGTTCTTTTAATTATTTTTATAATTTTATCTTCAAATAAATTTATGGCAAGATCTTTTCGTAAAGGCCCTTTTATAGCTTATCATTTGCTACAAAAAATTGAAAAAATGAATGAAACTGGAAAAAAAACTTCAATTAAGACTTGGTCACGCTCATCTATGATTATTCCAGCTATGATCGGCCATACAATTTCAGTATATAACGGTAAAAAACATATCCCACTTTTTATATCTGACCAAATTATTGGGCATAAGCTTGGAGAATTTATACCAACTAGAAACTTTCGTTCACATATAAAAAGTAGTGATAGACGTACAAAAAAGAAATAAATATTTAACAAATAAATGACAAATAAACAAACAGCAAAAGCTGTCAGCAAATATATTAGAATATCATCACATAAAGTTCGACGTGTTTTAGATCAGATTCGTGGACGTTCATATTTAGAAGCTTTAATGTTATTACAATTTATGCCTTATAGAGCTTGTGGTCCAATTTGGCAAGTATTAAACTCAGCCGCTGCAAATGCTGAAAATAATAATGGTCTGAATAAAGAAGACCTAATTGTTAAAACAGTTTTTGCTGATCAAGGTCCAGTATTACGTAGGTTTAGACCACGTGCACAAGGTAGAGGTTATCAAATTCGTAAACCAACTTGTCATATTACCATAATTTTAGAACCTAATACTTAATAGATTCATAAATAAATTTTTAATAAAACTACTACGAGACTAGATTATGGGACATAAAACACATCCTTTGGGCTTTAGACTGGGAATTGTGCAAGAAGATAGATCATTATGGTATAGTGGAACAAATTCTTATATTTCTTTTTTAAAAGAGGACTATACGATCCGAGAATATATCTCTAAATTTCTGATTTCAAATAACGTCGGTTATTCAGGAATTACTAAACTTATTATTAAACGTAACGAGACAAAAAAAAGACTTTATATCGAGATACAATCTGTAGTACCTGGTCGTATTGTAGGGAAATCAGGATCATTATTAAGAACATTAGATCAAGAACTTAGTGCACTTCTAAAAAACAAAAAAGTTTTAATTAACATTGTTGAGATTACAAAACCATATACGGAAGCTAGTATATTAGTTGACGTTTTAGTAAAAAAACTAGAAGAACGAGTTTCATTCAGAAAATGTATCCGAGAAATTCTTCGACGTTACAGAACAGAAGATGAATTAAAAGGAATTAAAGTTCAAATAGCCGGTCGGTTAAATGGCGCTGAGATTGCAAGAACAGAATGGGTTCGTGAAGGACGTGTTCCGCTTCAGACATTACGTGCTAATATTGACTATTCTTATAAAGTCGCTCAAACAACATATGGTATTTTAGGAATTAAAATATGGCTTTTTAAAAATGAGATATTAGCGAAAAAAATTATTTAATAACATTACAAAATTTAAGAAAATGCTTAGCCCTAAAAAAACAAAATTTAGAAAACAACACCGTGGTAGATTAAAAGGGAAAGCCTCAAGGGGAAATAAAATTAGTTTTGGTGATTACGCTATCCAAGCACTAGAACCTACTTGGTTAACGTCTCGTCAAATCGAAGCTACAAGAAGAACAATTACAAGATATACAAAACGTGGTGGTAAGTTATGGATAACGATTTTCCCAGACAAACCAGTAACTGCAAGAGCCGCGGAATCAAGAATGGGATCAGGGAAAGGGTCAGTTGAATATTGGGTAGCTGTAGTTAAACCCGGAACTATTTTGTTTGAATTAAGTGGTGTTCCTTTAAAGCTTGCAAAAGAAGCAATGATAATTGCTTCTTATAAGTTACCAATTAAAACAAAATTTCTTATAAATTAAAGAAGAAAGTATAACTATTATGAGTTTACCGAAAATCGATGAAATTAAAAACTTAGATAAAAATGAGTTAGAAAATGAGATTTTAAATATAAAAAAACAATTATTTAAATTACGTTTACGCCGTGGAGCAAAACAATCTTTTAAATCCCACCAATTTAAACATGGAAAGCATAGGTTAGCACAGTTATTAATGATACAAAAAAGTAATTAGAAAATTATCTTAAGGAATAATGATTTATGGTTAAATTGCAGAGACTTGGTATTGTAATAAGCAATAAAATGCAAAAAAGTGTTGTTGTTGCTGTTGAGTATCGTTACAAACATAAGTTTTATTCAAAAATTATAGTTCGAACAAAACGTTATTTAGCACATGATGCAGAGGATATTTGTAATATTGGGGATGAGATATTATTAGAGGAAAGTAGACCATTAAGTAAAAAAAAACGTTGGATAGTAAAAAAAATACTAAATAAAGCAGTAATCGTTAATTAAGGTTTTAAAATTTATTATGATACAACCACAGACGTATTTAACAGTGGCAGATAATACAGGTGCAAAAAAAATTATGTGCATTCGTGTACTAGGTGGTCGTCGCAAATATGCAAAACTTGGTGATATTATTATTGGGGTTGTAAAGGAAGCAACGCCAAATATGCTAACTAAAAGATCTGATATTGTTAAAGCTGTCGTTATAAGAACAAAAAAAGCTGTTTCACGTAAAGATGGGACTAGTATTAGGTTTGATGATAATGCAGCCGTTATTATTAATATGGATAAAAACCCAAAAGGTACAAGAATTTTTGGCCCAATTGCAAGAGAAATTCGTGATAAAGATTTTACTAAAATTGTTTCATTAGCCCCTGAGGTTATTTAAATGAAGAAAAAAGCTACTGTAAAAATGAAGGTACACGTAAAAATAGGCGAAAAAGTAAAAATCATTTCTGGCCAAGAAAAAGGAAAAGTAGGACTTGTAAAAAAAATCATAAAACAAGAAAACAAACTTATTATTGAAGGTATCAATATAAGGATTAAACATGTTAAGCCTACTCGCCCTGAAGAGAATGGTGAAATTAAAAGGATTGAATTTCCAATCCATAGTTCAAATGTATCCCTTTACCAGGAGTAATATTTTATGATAAATGATAATGAAATTGAGGCAAAAAATTTAAAATTTTTATACAAAGATTTAGTATTCCCTAATTTAGTTAAACAATTTAACTATAAGAATAACCATCAAGTTCCAAAATTAGTTAAAATTCAGCTAAATCGTGGGTTAGGTGTCGATGGTCAAAATAACAAAACATTACAAAAGTCTGTTGATGAAATGCGTTTAATCACAGGACAACAGCCAATATTAACAAAAGCAAAGAAATCCATAGCAGGCTTTAAAGTCCGAGAAGAAATGGTTTTAGGTATAACGGTGACTCTTAGAAGTAAAAAAATGTATGCTTTCTTAGAAAAATTAATTCATCTTGTTTTACCAAGAATTAGAGATTTTAGGGGTTTAAGTTTGAAAGGTTTTGACCGTAATGGTAATTATAATTTTGGATTAAAAGAGCAGTTGGTATTTCCTGAAATTAGCTATGAAAATGTAGATCAAATAAAAGGCTTTAATATTTCCATAGTAACAACAGCACAAACAAAAACTGAAGGTATTGCTCTTCTTAAAGAGTTTGGTTTCCCATTAACTGATTAAAAAGGAGTATGAAAATATAGTGACAACAGATATTATTGCAGACACACTAACTCGCATTAGAAATGCAAATTTGGTTCGTCACCAAATTGTCCGAGTTATAAAAACGAAAGTAACGTATTCAGTTGTAAAAATTTTAAAAGAAGAAGGTTATATTTCTAATTTTGAAGAAATTGAAGTTTCTAATAGAAAATATTTATTACTTTGTTTAAAATATCATAGTCAAAAAAGACAACCAATCATTACAGGTATTAAAAGAATAAGTAAACCTGGCTTAAGGATTTATGTGAATAAAAGCAATTTACCTAATGTTTTAAGTAATTTAGGAATAGCTATATTATCAACTTCCAAAGGAATTCTTACAAATAATAAAGCAAAAAAATTAGGCGTCGGTGGTGAAGTTATTTGTTATATTTGGTAATAAAGGTTTAAATTTATATGGGAAGAATTGGTAAATTACCTATAAAGGTACCATCTAATGTTCAAGTTGAGGTTAATCAAAATAATATCGAGGTTTCAGGACCACATGGAAAACTTTTTAGAAAAATTTCAGATTTAATTTCAGTTGAATTACGCGATAATATCATTTACGTAACTAAAAATGAAAATACGCGAATCGCGAATCAACTTTATGGTCTAAGTAGAACTTTGATTAATAATATGGTGGTTGGGGTTTCACAAAAATTTGAACGTACACTTCAACTTCAAGGGGTTGGTTATCGTGCTCAATTAAAAGATAAAGATTTAGTTCTAAACTTAGGTTATAGCCATCCAGTTTTAATAGCAATACCTTTAGGTATTGAGATTAAAGTAGAAAAAAGTGTAGGGATAATTATTACAGGGTTTGATAATGAACTTGTCGGTCAATTAGCTGCAACAATAAGAAGTAAACGTCCTCCTGAACCATATAAAGGTAAAGGCATATTATATAAAGGTGAAATTATTAAACGTAAAGTAGGAAAATCAGGGAAATAATAAACTATGGGAAAGAGAGAGAAGAAAATAATTAAAGGTAATAATCTTAAACCACGCTTAGCTGTTTTTCGTTCAAACAAACATATTTATGCTCAAGTTATTGATGATTCGTGTTCAAAAACAATTATAAGTTGTTCTACTTTAGAATTAGAAGTAAAAGAAAAATGCGAAAAAACTTCAAACAAACTGGCTTCAAAAATTGTTGGGGAAATTATTGGTACACGATTATTAGAAGAAAATATTAAAGAAATAATATTTGACAGAGGAAAAAAATCTTATCACGGGAGAATAAAAGAGCTAGCCGAAGGTGCTAGGTTAGTTGGGTTAAGTTTTTAGTAATTATAGGTTTTAAATATAAATTTATTAAGTATTTTAGCACATTTATGACCACTCCAAATAAAAAAATTCGTTGGGAACAAAGGGTAGTAAAAATTTCTCGGGTTTCAAAAGTAGTAAAAGGTGGAAAAAAAATAAGCTTCCGTGCAACTGTTGTTGTTGGTGATATGGAAGAAAGAGTCGGGGTAGGTGTAGGTAAAGCTGAAGAAGTCAGTACTGCTATAAAAAAAGCAGAAACTGATGCAAAAAAAAATGTACTAACGATTCCTATTGCTGAAGGTAAAACAATACCTCATTCTATGGTTGGTATAGCAGGTGGTTCTAAAGTTTTTATTAGACCTGCGGTGCCAGGGACGGGGGTTATTGCTGGGGGTTCGGTACGTATTGTTTTAGAACTTGCGGGTATTAAAAATATTTTATCAAAACAACTTGGTTCTAATAATCCTTTAAATAATGCTAGAGCTACTATTGTTGCTTTACAAAGTTTAAATACAATTGAGCAAGTCATGCAAAAACGACAAATATCCCTAGAACAAGTGTTAGGGAAATAAGGATAAAACTAACGAGATTAGTGGAAAAAATATTTGTTAATATAAGAAAAATATCTATTTATTTAAATTTTTCCATGAATTTACAATTACGAAGTAAAAATACTCCTTCTTTTCGACAACGTTTCTTTTTAACAATTGGCTTACTTACATTAGTTCGGATAGGTAGTTTTATACCGCTTCCCTATATAGATATTAAAACATTTTCTCCTTTATTAGAATCAAATACTTCGACAACTGCAGTTGCTTCGATTTTGAATAGTTTTTCTGGAGGTGAGAACGCTTCTTTTAGTATATTAAGTCTTGGAATTCTACCTAATATAAATGCCTCTATTATAATTCAACTTTTAACTACTATTAACCCAACTCTTTTAAAATTACAAAAAGAAGAAGGTGAATATGGTCGACGTAAGCTTACAGATTATACAAGATATTTAACTTTTTTTTGTGCCATTATTGAAAGTATTGTCACAACTTATAGTTTTCGTCCATTAATATTTAATTGGAACATTTTGGTATTAATTCAAATAAGCCTAACATTAATAGCCGGATCAATGATTATTCTATGGTTTAGTGAATTGATTACAAAAGATGGCATAGGTAATGGATCATCTATATTAATTTGTTTTAATATTGTTTCAAATTTCCCTGATCAACTTAGAGCTATGATTTTAGCTTTATCAAACCAAAATATTATAATTAGTTTTTTTATTGGTGGAATATTTTTATTAACAACAGTTGGGTGTATTTATATAAATGAAGCAATGGTAAAAATTCCATTAGTTTCTGCGAGTCAATTATTACGTAATGTAAATAAATTTTCATTATGGAATAATAGTAATTTACCTCTTCGTGTTAACCAAGCAGGAGTAATGCCTTTAGTTTTTACTTCTTCGGTAATGGTTATTTTATCTTCTCTGACTAATTTAATCTATGGACAACTTATTAATATCGAATTGTTTTCTTTTTTAAATTCTCTTTCTACAAATTTAACTTTGGGGATTGGGAAAATTTTTTACTGGTCTACCTATGGTATATTAGTCTTTTTTTTTACATCATTTTATTCAACTATACTTTTAGACCCAAAAGATATGACTGAACAATTTCGTAAAAATTCTGTTACAATAAAAGGAATCACTCCAGGGAAGTCAACACAAAGTTACTTATCAATAACCATTAAAAGGTTAACAATTTTAAATGCGGTATTTCTTATTGGTGTTCTTATTCTACTGAATGGTTTAGAATATTTATTACCAGTAAATAATTTAAATTTACGGGGGTTTGGGTTAACTTCTCAACTTATTTTGGTTAATGTTTTAGTCGATACTTTTAGAAAAGTTAGGAATTTATTAAACGCTGAAACTATGTTTTAAATTTTTGAAGCAACCAAGTAATTTAAAATGAGTTAAAATAAAAAAATTATATAATTTATAAAAAATATGAAAGTTAGACCTTCAGTAAAAAAAATGTGTGAAAAATGTAGAATTATACGTCGCCATGGTCGAGTTCAAGTAATTTGTACTAATCTTAAACATAAGCAACGACAAGGTTAAATTAAAAAAGAAAATGGAGATAAAATATGGTTCGATTTCTTGGAATAGATCTGGCAAATAATAAAAAAATTAAGTATGCTTTAACTGGGATCTACGGTATTGGTTTGTCTAGGGCGCAAGAAATTTTAGATAGAGCAGGATTAAAAGATGCTGATGAAGCAGGTGTAAGAACAAAAGATTTATCTGATGAAGATATTAGTAATCTGAGAAAGGTTTTAGAAAAAAATTACCAACTTGAAGCTGACCTATTCCGTTTAACAAATTTAAATATAAAACGGTTAATGGAAAATGGTTCAATTAAAGGTCGTCGACACCGTGCAGGATTACCTGTTAGAGGGCAAAGAACAAGAACGAATGCTAGAACTAGAAGAGGAGGAAAAAAAACGGTGGCAGGAAAAAACAAGTAAATCATATTTAGAAAATTTAACCACAGGTTGGAGAATGTAAGAAATGAAAAAAAAAATGAAGCGTACTATTGTTACTGGAACTATGCATGTACACGCTACTTTTAATAATACAATTGTAACGGTAAGTGATTTAAATGGAAACACATTATCATGGGCTTCATCGGGAACTGTTGATTTTAAAGGATCTCGAAAAGGTACGCCATTTGCTTCGCAAAAAGCTGCTGAAAAAGCTGCATTAATAGCTAAAGAAGCATATGGACTTAAAAGATTAGAAGTTGTTATCAAAGGTTCTGGGCCAGGAAGAGAACCTGCTATTAGAGCAGTTTATCAAAAAGGAATAAGAATCGTTTCTATAAAAGATGTAACGTTTATACCTTATAATGGTTGTCGCCCTCCTAAACGTAGAAGAGTTTAGGATGAGTTAATTTAAATTTTTTTTTGTAAAAATAATGAAATATTTAAGTTTTATAAAAGGAACTAAAACGTATATATCTGTTATGGTTCTATGCAACTAAAAGAAATAGATATTAATCAAAAGGAGATAAATAATGAAGATAAATAGTAAATGTAAGTGTGTAGACTTAGATTTATTAAACCGTAATGAATTTTATGGACATTTTGTTTTTACTTCATTAGAACAAAGTGAGGGGACTACAATTGGTAATATGTTAAGACGTGCTTTACTTTCAAATTTATATGGGTTTCGGATTACTGGTGTTAGAGTTGCAGGTGTAAATAATGAATTCACTCCTTTAGAGGGGGTTCGTGAAGATCTTCTTGAGATTATATTAAATTTAAAAGAAATTATTATATATGATCAAAATAACACTGGGCAAGCTTGTTATGGACTATTAAAAGCACAAGGGCCAGCTATAATAACTGCAGGAGCTCTTACTTTACCTAACGGTATTAAAGTTTTAAACCCTAGTACTCATTTATTAACAATCTCGGATGAATCAGTAATTGAATTAGCAATAAAAATAGAATATGGGAAATCTTATATTCTAGCTAAAAATCAAAAACTAGAAGGAGCTACAGATTTTATCCCAATTGACTCGAATTTTGCACCAGTATTGAAGGTTAATTCTTATATTAAACCATTACCGCAGGATGTTGAAAATACAAATGAGGAACTTCACCTAGAAATTTTTACTAATGGTACTTTATTACCGCATCAAGCATTGATACAAGCGCGAAATATGATAGGGTATATGTTATCAACAATTACTAATATGGAATTTCCTTGTTTTGATTATAAGGAAATAGAAAAAGAAAACTCTATTAAAAAAGATAGTGCTTCTATAAATGCACCACTAGAGATTGATAAAATAATAAAAAAAACGAAAGTAAAGCTAAAGAAGGAAACAATCGAGGATCTGGGAACGGAAATAAAATCCGAAAAAGAAAAAATTGAAATTATAGAAAAGCAAGAAAAAATTAATGTCACTAAAAAAAGTACACCAGAAGAAAGATTACTAAAACGCGTGACTGATATGGAGAGTGGGTCTTTAAAAGGCTTAGGTTTATCAAACCGGATAATTAAAGCTTTAAATAAAGTTAATATCAATTTTACTTGGGATTTAATGGAATACCCTTCTCCGAATTTAATAACTATAGAAGGGCTAGGTCCAAAATCAGTAGAAGAAATAAAGAATAAATTAACACTTTTTTATGAGCCACCTACTGATTAATACTTTATATTATTGGAATTTTTATCCGCATTCAACTTTATTATAGAATTTAATATTATTATGAAAGATACTTTTATCCCGTCGAAACTTGATTTAAAACAACAATGGTATATAATTGATGCAAAAGATAAATGTTTAGGTCGATTAGCTACAGAGGTGTCTAATTTACTAAGAGGTAAAAATAAAACTATTTTTACCCCTGCACAAGATGTTGGTGATTATATTATAATAGTAAATGCAAGTGAAATAAATGTAAGTGGTAAGAAACGAGTACAAAAATTATACTTTCGTCATTCTGGTCGACCTGGTGGAAAAACAGTTGAAAGTTTTGAAGATCTACAAATTCGTATACCAGAACGTATTCTTGAAAAAGCCATTAAAGGAATGCTACCAAAAAACCGTTTAGGTCGAAAACTATTTACAAAATTAAAAGTATACAAAGGTCAAGAGCATCCCCATATGTCTCAAAAACCGCAAAAAATAGAATTATAATAATTAAAGTCTATGACAAGTAAAAACCAAACTAATCCACATATTTATGGGATTGGTAGAAAAAAAGAATCTACAGCAATCGTTTATTTAGTGCCTTTTACAGAATCAACTTCTCAAATAACATGTGAAGTCAATGGTCATAAAGCAGAACAATATTTCCAGCAAAATTTTACTTACTTAAATCAAATAAGCTTACCTTTAAAAAAAGTTAAATTAGATAAAAAGTATAAAATTATTGCGAATGTGAAAGGTGGTGGTTTAACTGGACAGGCTGATTCAATAAGATTAGGAATTGCAAGAGCTCTTTGTAAAGTGGATAAGTTGAATTTTAGACCTATTTTAAAATTTGAAGGTTTTTTAAAACGGGATGCACGAATTAAAGAACGTCGTAAATATGGTTTAAAAAAAGCCAGAAAAGCTTCTCAATACTCAAAACGTTAATTCAAAACAATATTTTACTATATACTTATTATAAACATTATTTATATGCCTAAAAAGAATATACATCCAAAATGGTTTAATGATACAAAAGTCTATTATGATGGTCAATTAATCATGATTGTAGGTTCAACAAAACCTGAATTACATGTTGATATTTGGTCAGGTAACCATCCTTTTTACACAGGGTCACAAAGAATAATCGATACTGAAGGTCGTGTTGAAAGGTTCTTAAAAAAATACAAGATTGAAAATGTGGTTAGCTAAAACCTATAAATTAATTAAAACTTAAATATATGCCAACTATACAACAACTTATTCGAGTACGACGTAAAAAAATTCAACCCCGAACAAAATCACCTGCATTAAAAAGTTGTCCTCAACGTAGAGGTGTATGCACCAGGGTTCATACAATTACACCAAAAAAACCAAACTCAGCGATACGAAAAGTAGCTCGAGTAAGATTAACTTCTGGGTTTGAAGTTACAGCTTATATACCAGGAATTGGTCATAATTTACAAGAGCATTCTGTAGTTTTACTTCGTGGAGGAAGAGTAAAAGATTTACCAGGAGTCCGTTATCATATTATTAGGGGAACTCTGGATACAATTGGAGTAAAAGACCGACGTCAGGGTCGTTCAAAATATGGTATGAAAAAACCAGTAAAATAAAATAAAAGGTTAATAAAATAAATTATGTCACGTCGTACAAATAAAAAAAGAAAATTTCCCATAGCTGATTCAGTTTATGATAGTTTTTTAGTAAATTTAATGATCTCAAAAATTTTAAAAAGTGGCAAAAAAACTGTAGCACAAAAAATAATCTATGAAGCATTTGATATTATAAAAGAGAGAACAAATAATCAACCATTAAAGATTTTTGAAAAAGCAGTCAAAAATGTAAGCCCTGCAGTTAAAATAAAAGCTAAACGTGTTGGGGGGTCTACTTATCAAGTGCCTATTGAAGTAAAAAAATTCAGAGGTATTAATTTAGGTTTATGCTGGATTATCCAATTTGCTAGAGCTCGCTCTGGAAAAACAATAGCAATTAAATTAGCAAATGAGATTATCGACGCTTCTAAAGGGTCGGGTAATGCAATCCGTAAAAAAGATGAAACTCATCGTATGGCAAGATCAAATAAGGCTTTTGCCCATTTCCGTTCTTAAGCATTTCTATTAATTAAATAGTATTTAATTAAACGCCAAAAGTAAAAAATATAAAATAACACAAGGACTATATATTATGGCTCGCGAAAAATATGACCGTACGAAACCACATATTAATATTGGAACAATTGGACATGTAGATCATGGTAAAACTACATTAACTGCTGCAATTACAGCTGTTTTATCACTTACGGGTGATGCTACTAATGCAAAAAAATATGAAGATATTGATGCAGCACCTGAAGAACGTGCACGTGGAATTACAATAAACACTGCACATGTAGAATATGAAACACAAAGTCGCCATTATGCCCATGTAGATTGTCCAGGACACGCAGATTATGTTAAAAATATGATTACTGGTGCGGCACAAATGGATGGAGCAATTTTAGTTGTTTCAGCAGCTGATGGACCTATGCCTCAAACACGTGAGCATATTTTATTATCTAAACAAGTTGGTGTACCTCATATTGTAGTATTTTTGAATAAAGAAGACCAGGTAGATGATCTTGAATTAGTGGAATTAGTGGAACTAGAAGTTAGAGAGCTATTATCTAATTACGATTTCCCTGGTGATGATATACCAATACTTACTGGTTCTGCTTTACAAGCTCTTGATGCCATTAATAATGAGCCTACTCTAAAAAAAGGTGATAATAAATGGGTTGATAAAATTTATAATCTAATGGATTCAGTGGATAGTTATATCCCAACACCAATTCGTGATGTTGATAAACCATTCCTAATGGCGATTGAAGATGTTTTTTCAATTACTGGACGAGGAACAGTTGCTACTGGTAAAATTGATCGTGGAATTGTAAAAGTAGGGGAAACAGTAGACCTAGTTGGTTTAGGTGATACTAAATCAACAACAGTAACTGGTGTTGAAATGTTCCAAAAAACTTTAGATGAAGGTGTAGCAGGAGATAATGTAGGGATTTTATTACGTGGGTTACAAAAAGATGATATCGAACGTGGAATGGTTTTATCAAAACCTGGTACAATTACACCCCATAATACTTTTGAATCTGAACTTTATATTTTAACGAAAGAAGAAGGTGGCCGCCATACTCCGTTTTTCCCAGGGTATAGACCTCAATTCTATGTACGAACAACAGATGTTACAGGTGAGATTATAAGTTTTATTACTGACGAAGGTGAAAAAACATTAATGGTTATGCCAGGTGATCGTGTTAAAATGACAGCAAAACTAATTTCTTTAATTGCAATTGAAGAAGGGATGCGATTTGCTATTCGTGAAGGTGGTCGAACTATTGGTGCTGGTGTTGTTTCAAAAATTATTCAATAAGTTATATTTTTATGTCAAAAGAAAAAATACGAATTATTTTACAGTCTTTTAATCATTTAGTCTTAAATGAATGCTGCAAAAAAATATTAGACGCTTTAGCGAATGAAAAATCGATTTTAAATGTAGCGGGCCCTATATCATTCCCTACAAAAAAAAGATCATATTGTGTTTTAAGATCTCCACATGTAAATAAGGACTCTCGAGAACAGTTTGAAATCCGTCGATATAAAAAAATTATTGATATCCAATCGGATTCGAAAGAAATCGTTAATACTTTATTAATATTAGATCTTTCACCAGGTGTATCGACTGAATTATATAGTTATAAATAGTATTATTATTATTTCTGTTCTAGTTTTAAATTTAAAACTAGAACAGAAATAATAATACTATGCTGCTATTAACTCTTCTTGTTTAAAATTTGATGTATTTGTACCACTATAGTTGACTTTTACAAATCTAACTAGTACAGGGTA
>JAYJMD010011054.1:0-35409 GCA_036873665.1 Laminaria sinclairii | reverse complement strand
TATAAATAAGGTTAGTACTTTACTTTATACTATCTTATTCGAAATCTTTTCGGTTTGGATTTCTTGATGGATCGTTAGATAAAAACCCAAATATAAAAAGTGAACTAAAACCCGTAACAATGGCATAAACAAATAGTTTTAAAAAATATAAACTAAGCATAAGAATCCTCCGATAAAATTATTTATTAATAATTATATATCAATTAGTAAGTATTAAGCAATTAAATTTATATATATAAACTTAATATATAAATACTAATCATCAGTAAAATCTGTATCAATAACTGTTTCATCAGAATTTGTTTGTGGTTCATCCTTCACTTCTGGGTTAGCAGAACCAGCAATTTCTTCTCCAATAGTTTGAGAAATTTTTTGTAGCTCCTCAAGTTTATTTTTCAGGTCTTCATTATCAAAATCATCATTTTGCAATATATCACGAATTGCTTTAATCCCTTCTATAAGAAGTTCTTTTTTCTCTGAAGATATTTTATCTTCATATTCTTTTAATTGTTTTTCATTTTGATAACAAACTAAATCAGCCTGGTTTTTCAAGTCGATTTTCTCTTTTTTCTCTTTATCTACTTTAGATGACTCTTCAGCATTTTTTATCATTTTCTCAACTTCATCTTTATCTAAAGTTGATGCATTCTGGATATTAATACGCTGTGTTTTACCAGTCCCCTTATCCTTAGCAGTTACAGATAAAATACCACTTGCATTAATATCAAAAGTAACCTCAATTTGTGGGCCCCCTCTAGAAGCTAATGGGATTCCTTCTAGTCGGAAATTACCTAAACTTTTATTATCTTTGGCTAGTTTACGTTCTCCTTGTAAAACTTCAATATCAACACTTTCTTGGTTATCTGTAGCCGTTGAAAAAGTTTCCGATTTTTTTACTGGAATTGTAGTGTTTCTAGGAATCATTACTGTCATTAACGACCCTAATGTTTCAACCCCTAAAGATAAAGGTGTTACATCTAATAATAGAATATTTTTAACTTCACCAGCTAGTACTCCACCCTGCACAGCTGCACCAATTGCAACAACTTCATCTGGATTTACCGTCTGGTTTGCTTCTTTTTCTACGATCTTATACACCAAGTTTTGAACAGCTGGTATACGTGTTGAACCACCTACTAATACTAATTCATTAATTGTATTTCTATCCACACGAGCATCTTTTATTGCTGCTTCTACGGGTAATCGACAGCGGTTTATTAAATCTTCACAAAGCTCTTCAAATTTACCACGTGTTAATATTTCCTCTATATGTTTAGGCCCATCTTGATTTGCTGTAATAAAAGGAAGATTTATAGTTGTTTCAGACAGATTTGATAATTCAATTTTAGCTTTTTCAGCTGCTTCGGTTAATCTTTGTAAAGCCTGAGGGTCAGAAGCTAAGTTAATACCTTCTTCCTTTTTGAATTTTGCAAGGATAAAATCAACAATTTTTCTATCAAAATCATCTCCACCAAGTTTAGTATCCCCTGATGTTGATAAAACTTCGAAAACACCATCTCCGACTTCTAGTAAAGAAACATCAAATGTACCGCCACCTAAATCAAAAATAATAACTAATTCATTATTTTTTTTTTCAAGACCATAAGCTAGTGAAGCTGCTGTTGGTTCATTAATAATCCTTTTAACTTCTAACCCTGCAATTCTTCCCGCGTCTCTTGTTGCTTGGCGCTGTGCATCATTAAAATATGCTGGAACTGTAATTACCGCTTCATTAATAGTTTGTCCCATGTATAAACTAACGTCATTAGAAAGCTTTCTTAAGATTTGTGATGAAATTTCCTCAGGACTAAACTGCTTATCCATGTTAGAACAAACAATTTTTACATTATCCTTATTATCACCTACAAGTTTATAAGAAACTTCTTTTGATTCTTTGCTTAGTTCACTGAATTTTGAACCCATAAAACGTTTGATTGATGAGAAAGTATTTTCAGGGTTAATAACAGCTTGTCGTTTAGCAATTTGCCCAACTAATAAATCTTTATTTTTAGTATAAGCAACAATTGATGGTGTTGTTCTTAATCCTTCGGTATTGTTAACTACTGTGGGTTGTCCACCTTCCATTACTGCTGCAACGGAGTTGGTCGTCCCAAGGTCAACTCCAAATATTTTACTTACATTAGCCATATAATTATTTCTCCGTAAATTTTTTTATTAAATAATAACATAATTTTAACCTGAAGTTAATAATCCTGTCAAGTGAGAAAAAACTATTCCTATAATTTGTAAGTCTTTTTAATAAAATTTTAGTCTATATTTGTAGGAAAGAGAGGGATTCGAACCCTCGGTACAAAGAATATTTGTACAATAGATTAGCAATCTAACGCTTTAAGCCACTCAGCCATCTCACCCTAAATATGACTCTGGCTGGATTTGAACCTGCGACCAAGGGCTTATGAGTCCCCTACTCTAACCACTGAGCTACAGAGCCTTACATTCTAATTATAGACTGTCCAACTTAACTTATCGAAAATTTTATTTACTCGACAAGTCCAAAAAGAATATAAAAAAATTTTATATTTATGCTTATTGACAAAAAGTATATGGGTATGGCATATTATGTCCATATTCTATTTAGATATGCCTAATGGGGTTGTATCTCAATTTGGTTAGAGTATCACCCTGTCACGGTGAAAGTTGCGGGTTCGAGTCCCGTCAATCCCGAAATTATATTTATAATTAAGCTTAGTTTGTTTTATTATTACTTACAACAATACATTCAGTTGTTAAAATCATGCTAGCAATAGAGATCGCATTTTGTAATGCTGAACGTGTCACTTTTGCTGGATCAACAATACCATAATCAAACATATCCCCAAACTCATTTGTTTCAGCGTTATAACCAAACTCAAAATATTGTTCTTCAACTAAATCTGTTATAACACTACCATTTTTTCCAGTATTTTCCGCAATTCTTTTAAGTGGCTCTTTAATAGAATCTGCTAAAATATAGGCCCCAATAAGTTGGTCATCTTTTAAATTTTGTTTAGCCCATAATTTTAATGGTGTTGATAGATGTGTTAGAGTTGCACCACCACCAGGTATAACACCTTCTTCAACTGCTGCACGTGTTGCGTTTATTGCATCTTCTAGTCGTAGTTTTTTGTCTTTCATTTCTGTTTCGGTCACAGCACCAACCTTAATAACTGCAATCCCACCAGAAAGCTTAGCAATTCTATCCTTCAGTTTTTCAATTTCATATGCTGATTCGTTCATCGCAATTTGTTTTTTTAATTGCTCACAACGATTTTTAATATTATCTAAATTGCCTTCAGTAATAATAGTAGTTGAATCTTTTGTAACAGTTATTCGTGAAGCTTTACCTAATAACTCTAATTCAACACTATCTAAACGTAAGCCTAATTCTTCTGTAATTAAAGTTCCACCAGTTAATATCGCAATATCTTCTAATAGAGATTTACGAAGATCCCCAAAACCAGGCGCTCGGATAGCAACAACATTAACAATTCCTCTCAATTTATTAAGAACTAAAGTAGATAATGCCTCTTTTTCAATATCTTCAGCGATTATTAATAAAGGTCGTTTAGTAAATGCAACTTTTTCTAGGATAGGGATTAAATCTTGTTGAACAAGAGTAAGCTTTTTATTTGTAATTAAAATAAACGGGTTATCGTATTCAACTTCAGCTTTTTCAGCATTTGTAATAAAATAGGGAGAAATAAAACCTTTATCTAATCTCATACCTTCTGTTATTGCTAATTCAATAAAAGTATTGTTACTTTCTTCCAAAGAAATAACTCCATCACGACCTACAGTTTTTAAAGCTCTGGCAATCATGGATCCAATTTCTTTATCGTTACCGGAAGAAATTGTTGCTACTTGCTCTATTGCCATATTATTTTCAATCGGACGAGCGTAATCTAATATTTGGTTAGTTAAATATTTTGTAGCTTTTTCAAGACCAAACTTTAAAGAAATTGGGTTTGAACCTGCGGCTACATTCTTCATTCCTTTTTTTACAATTGCATAAGCTAAAACAGTTGCTGTAGTTGTACCATCACCAGCAACATCATTTGTTTTTGAAGCTGCTTGTCTTATTAGAGATACACCAGTATTAAAAATATTATCTTTTAATTCAATCTCTTTAGCAATACTCACTCCATCATTAATTATTTGAGGTGAACCATATTTTTTATCTAAAACTACATTTCTACCTTTTGGCCCTAAAGTAACTGAAACTGCTTCAACCAAGACTTTCATTCCTTTTTCAAGTGCTTGCCTTGCATGTTCTTGATATAATATTTTTTTACTCACTGTTTTGTTGTATTATTAAATATAAAAATTTTAGAAGTGATAAAGGTTTTTTTTTAGAGTTTGAAGATAATAAGAATAATATTATTCTTATTATATTTATATTTATATTTAAGTTATTAACCCCAATCTTTTTCAGATTGAGAAAGAACGAAATTAGCTACATCTTCAATATCACTTTCAGCTAAACGACCACCAAAAGCTGGCATGGCATTTTTCCCATTTGTTACCTGATAAGTAATCGCACTAACGCTATTCATTTGATTTGTAGACAAAGCATCTTTCTTTAAAGTTTTTTCAGGCATAATAACATTGTTACCACCAGCATGACATGCTGAACAATTGGCTGTAAAAACGTTTTCCCCATTATTAAGGTCTACCGCTTGCGCTGGATTTTGAAAACTAATTAAAGCTAAGCATGCAATAAAGAAACCAAAAAAAAAATTTTTCATTGATAATTCTCGTATAGAGTCTTTTTTAATTTAACAAAATAAAAATCTATTATTTTTTTAATATAGAAAGCGAGATTAAAAATCTTTACTACTTTATTTTTTTAATTAATAATAAATTTTACCGCCACCCCATTTCTCAGAAACAATCTTAGGTTGTAATAATATATGACCTGCAATATCTACTAGATCATTTTCATCTAATGAGCGCATTCTTGTGAAAATATTAGCACTTTTAATACTTGGGTGAATCTCTGCAATTGATTCTAAACCATCATAAGTTGTTGGGTTTTTCATATAATCAACTAAAGCATTAATATTGTTACGTGATGGTGTTGCTAGACTTAGAGCTTCAGAGTCAAGACCTAAATTTGGATTTGTTTTTGTTATTCCACCAACATGACATTGCCCACAACTAGAATTAAATAATCGTTTCCCTCTTTTAACTTGTTCTGGAGTTAAAACTGTTGTTTTACCATCACTATTTACAGGTATTGTTCTTGTTGCTTCATCTAGCTCTATAGCTAAAACTGATGAACCAACTGAATTTGCTAAACAAGCAATAGTTAAACTTATAAAAATTTTTTTGAACATATTAGATTAAATCTATAAAATATTTTAATTACTGAAACAAAAAAACAAGAATTAACAACAAAGTTTACTTAGATTTATTAGAATAAATTTTTGGTAATTTTAATTGTTCTTTGATTTTTTTGGCAATTAAGCCTCTAAGTCGAATATTTTCCCAACCAGCTGCAAGAGCAATACTGACTAAAAGAACTTGACTGAATAATAGTATTGGATCAAGTCGCCATCCATGAATAATTAAAATAGAGCCGTAAATTAACCCTAATGTTGTAAAAAAAATATCTTCATCACGCGATAGTTCTGGTCTTATAATTCTTAAAAAATATAAAATTAGTACACCAATAATTATTATAAGGCCTAGAAGAAAATTTGCTCCAAAAACTATGTTTATCATGAATTATTAAATTTTTGAAAAATTATTTATTATTGAATTTGAAACTATAAAATCTTTTATATATTTTTTACTTATAGGAATGTAAAAAACAAAAATTAAAAAACTAACTTTTAAAATTTTTGTTTTTAAGGACTATTTTTTTGGTGGTACACGAGTTAAAGCATCTTTTTTACTGACAAAGAATAATGCAAGACTAATAGGTAAAACTACAATAAACCCACCAGCAATTAAACTGGATAAAAAATTTGTTAAAGATGGTGTCATAATTTTATATTTTCTTTCTTTTCTCTAATAAAATATATTTTCTTGAACTATGCAAAACATCTAATTCTAGAAATAGAAATTAACAGTAAATTTTTTGAAGGACTAAAGATTACTTTGTCGATAATGTAATTCAAACTTATTAAATTATATAGTATAATCTATTTATATAAATAATAAGATTAGATTGTAGATAGTACTTTGGCTATAGATAATAGGGTAATGTTGGGCTTTTTATTAAAGTACCCAGGTCTATTTAGAATCTTTATAATGCAATTGCAATATAATTTCTTTCTGTCTTATTATTCCGTTATTCGTATAACGAAATATATTTATAATATTTTACCTAGTTCTAATTTAAGTCCACTAATAAACAATAAGCGTAGTATAGTTTTGTATATACTAAATCCTTGCCCATTTATTTTTATTATAATTATATTAAAGAGTAGCAGAAACTGAAATGCATGTTTGTTTCTTTTTCTTTTTAAAAGAAACCACCCCTTCTGTAAGTGCATATAAAGTGTAATCTTTCCCAATACCCACATTATCACCTGGTTTAAAACTTAATCCTCTTTGTCTTATTAAAATATTACCAGCCTGTACTGGATGACCTTGGAAACATTTAACCCCAAGACGTTTCGATTTAGAATCTCGTCCATTTTTTGTACTTCCCGCACCTTTTTTATGAGCCATTTTTCCTTATTTACTAATTTATGAAAAATAATTTGTTTCTTTATTCAAATCAGATTGGTCTTTATAATTTTTAGCTTGGTTAAAATGCAGTTTATAAATTAAGAACAAATTAAATAATAGTAATAGTATACTAGATAATAATTAGTTTACACCTATAATATATAATGGGTTATAGAATTTTGTAAACTCCATTTTTAAGGATTATCATACCTTTACTTAGTTCATAATTTTTTTTAACCAATAGAAAAACTATAAATAAATAATTTTTATTTTCCCTAGACTATAAGTTAAAATAAAAATACTTTTTTAAGATATACTATGGTATGATAAGTTTTGTAAAAACTTGAAAGTTTAAAACTCTATTTTAATTATCCTTTAGTAAAATATTATAAATAAAATAAAAAATTAATGAAAAATCTAAAACAAACAACATTCTTAAATGATAAGGAACTTATTGATTCTGTTGAAAGTGTTCATATTAAAAAGAATTTATCAAAAATATTTGTAGGTGATACAGTAAAGATTGGAGTATTTATTAAGGAAGGTAATAAAGAGAGAATACAATACTATCAAGGGATTATTTTAGGAAAAAATAATAGTGGGGTTAATCTAACAATTTCAGTTAGAAAGGTATTCCAAGGTATCGGTGTAGAAAGAAATTTTTTAATACATTCTCCTAAATTTGAATCGATTGAAGTAATTAAATCTTCTCGTGTAAGAAGATCAAAATTATATTATTTACGTAGTATTGTAGGTAAAGGAAGTCGCCTAAAACAAAGGTTTAGAACTAAGTAATTTGCATCTGGCTGGGTTCGAACCAGCGGTGTTCTAATAAGAAGACGGATTATGAGTCCGTTGCCTTCAACCACTCGGCCACAAATGCGAAAATTTGTTCGATAAATGTCATTTTGTAACTTATAGAAATGAGGAGCTGGTGGGACTCGAACCCACGTCCATTTAAAATAATCATCAAACTAATCAATGTAATCACAGATTTAGTTGTTAATTAGTTTACTTTTGTTACATTTAAAACACTAAATAAACGAATTTCTAACAAGAAAGTTGATGAGTTTATGTTTATTTTATATCAATAAATAAATTATTATATTTTATTTATAATAATAATACCAAAACTAAAGTTTTGTAAAGTTTTAGGGAAAAATAATCTTATTCCTATTTCAATCAACAATTATATAATTGATTGAGGTTAAAATCCAAGAAATTTATGCAAAGACTTGATTTTTGTTAAAATTAATAATGTTGTTTGCAATTACTGTATGTTTTAAGTATTTAAATCTGCTTATTGATTAATAGAATTATAAATGTCGAAACCAATACAGCCCCTTAATTAATATAATACCTTAATTTTTAATAGTCCATTATCTTTTATATCTATTCATTATATTACTTAAAAGTATCTCTGAATAGTATATACGAGAGCTAAGACGAAATATAAAATAGTTAATATTTGGATTAATTTATCGATTGATTTTTCTGCTCTACTAGAACTTTCAAAAAGTTTAAACGGGTCTAAATTTTCTTGTAAGCTTTGTTCATTCGGACTTCTAACTAGTATAATAAGAACTAATGAAAAATTGAGTATTATTGATAATATACTAAAAATGTTCACATTACTCATAACAGTATATATATAACAAATAATTTAATAAAGTTAATAATTTAATTATTATTGATTATTTTAATTTACTTTTTTATTCTCCCTGAACTTTTAATAATAGAAACCCAAGAGATAATCCGATTAGCACCATACTGAAACATAAAACACCGATTGATAAAATTTCTCCACCCATAAATTATTACATCCTTATGCTTAAAATTATATCATCTTAAAACCCATTACGGCCCCAAACGACTAGCGAAAGAGAAAACGTAAATATCATCATAATTGTAGCCCAACCTAAGCTAATTATATCCATGAGTATTCCTTAATTTTTGAAAATATATAATCAATATAGACTTTATTATATACTTTAATTTAACTCTAGGTCAAAATCAATATAATTTAATATCTACTCACTTTAAAGAGTGATTTTTATAAAATGTTTATTATTATATTATTTAGTATATAATATATAATAATATTAAATAGGAGAAGCTAGATGAACTAAAAAAAAAAAAGGAATAAAATTAGCTTTAGTTGTAGGTGTTCCGGTTTGGGTATAAAACAAAGTACGAAATTGAAATAATTTAGTGATTTCTGCTAATCGGAATGAGAAATAAATAAAGCTTTAAATTAAAACTGTAATAACTAACTATTAATTTATACTAGGGGTAAAATCTATGACTAAATCGATTAACAGTAATAAAAATAACGAAACAAATGCAGTAAAAACAAAAACTCCTGCAGGTGAGTCTTTACTTACACCTCGCTTTTATACAACTGATTTTGATGCAATGGCTAACTTAGACATTAATTCAAATAAGTCAGAGCTTGAATCTATTATAGAAGAATTTCGAATGGATTATAACCAACATCACTTTATTCGTGATCAAGAGTTTAATCAATCTTGGGCTCATTTTGATAAACGTACAAAATCTCTTATTACGGAATTTTTAGAAAGATCATGTACAGCTGAATTTTCAGGGTTTCTACTATATAAGGAATTATCAAGAAACCTTAAAACGAAAAACCCTTTATTAGCTGAAGGATTTGCTTTTATGTCTAGAGATGAAGCAAGACACGCAGGGTTTTTAAATAAATCAATGAGTGATTTTAATTTAACTCTTGATTTAGGGTTTTTAACTAAAAGTCGTAAATATACTTTTTTTTCACCTAAATTTATTTTTTATGCTACATATTTATCGGAAAAAATTGGTTATTGGCGATATATAACGATTTATAGACATTTAGAAAAAAATCCCGAATATCGTATTTACCCAATATTTAGATTTTTTGAAAGCTGGTGCCAAGATGAAAATAGACATGGAGACTTTTTTGCTGCTATTTTAAAATCACAACCAGAATTATTAACTACTACTGTTGCTAAACTTTGGTGTAGATTTTTTCTATTATCAGTTTTTGCAACTATGTACTTAAATGACTTACAAAGAAGTAGTTTTTATGCTACTTTAGGTTTAGATGCTCGTAAATTTGATATTCATGTAATCAAAAAAACAAATCAAAGTGCCGGACGTTTATTTCCCGTTATTTTAAATGTAAATCATCCAAATTTTTTCAAACATCTAGACAAATGCGCTGAGGCAAATTTATCATTAATAGAAATTGATGTGAAGGAACAAGCTCATTACGGTCATATTTTACAGAATTTTATGTTCTTTTTCCAACGTATGGGAAACTATTCTATTATCCTAATTAATTTAATACAGATGGGGTTAATGAAACCTTTAAATTCTGAAAAAGATTGGCATACTATATATTAAATTAAATGGGTCTTGATTATTCTTTTGTCATTTAAATAGACAAAATCAATAAGTTACTTTAAAGAGTAGTTATTCTTTATAGTATAGAGATAAAATTAACTGTGATTAATTATATAAGGAAAATATTATTATGAATAATAATAATGCACAGGTAGGGAGAATTGCTCCAGATTTTGAGGCAATAGCAGTTTATGACGAAGAACGTTATAAAATTCGATTATCAGATTACCGTAAAAAAAAATATGTTGTTCTATTTTTTTATCCATTAAATTTTACTTTTGTTTGTCCTACTGAAATAACTTCATTTAGTGATCGCTTTAAAGAATTCAGTTCACTGGATACTGAAGTTTTAGCTGTTTCTGTTGATAGTGAATATTCACATTTATCATGGGTACAAACAAAACGGGAAGATGGAGGTTTAGGACCATTAAGTTATCCTCTAGTTTCTGACTTGAAAAAAGAAATTAGTAATTCTTATAACATTTTACATGATTCTGGAGTTGCTTTACGTGGTTTGTTTATTATTGACAAAAAGGGCGTTATACAATATTCAACTACTAATAATTTATCTTTTGGTCGTAGTGTTGATGAAACCTTAAGAATTTTACAAGCTATTCAATATATAACAGAAAACCCTGATGAGGTTTGTCCTAGTGATTGGGAACCCGGCGATGAAACAATTTATATCTAAAATTTGACGTAGTAATCCAGAAAATAAAAGAATTTATTGATCAAAGTTCTTAATAATTAGTAATTCATGATATAAAAATATATAGACATCAAAAAAATTATGCCAAAACTTAAAACAAGAAAAGCTGCAAAAAAACGTTATAAACTTATTGCAGGAAAAAGATTTGTTAGACGTAAAGCTTTTAAGGGACATCTTTTAGAAAAAAAATCTGCTAAGCAAAAGAGAAATTTAGCAAATACCATTGTAGTAAGTAAATCAGATACTAAAGCAATAAGAAAAATGTTAGTTTGTTAACCTATAACGATAAGAAAATTAATGGTAAGAGTTAAGCGAGGGAATGTCGCTAGAAACCGTAGAAACAAAATCTTAAAACTTGCAAAAGGATTTTGTGGTGCTCATTCAAGTTTATTCCGTGTAGCAAATCAACAAGTAATTAAAAGCTTAATATACGCATATCGTGGAAGAAAAGAGAAGAAAAGAATATTTCGTCAATTATGGATTACAAGAATTAATGCTGCAGTAAGCAATTACAACTTAAAGTATAGCAGATTCATCCATAATTTAAAACGATCAAAAATTCTTCTAAACCGTAAAATGTTATCCCAGTTAGCTATTTTAGACCCGTCAGCTTTTTCGGCTATAGTTGAAGTAAGCCAGTAGAATGATTTGAACAAAAAAGGGGAAATTTTCTTTTTTGTTCAAACCATCGTAGTCAATTTATTACTTAAAATAATATTTAAAATAATTATGAAAAGAACTATTTCAGTATTAGTTGAAAAAGATGCAGGAGGATTAGTTCGCATTATAAGCCTATTAACTAGAAGACGATTCCAAATTGAAAGTATTACGATGGCAGCATGCGAAAGAAAATGTTATGAAAGAATAACAATAGTAGTAATAAATCAAAGCGATGGCTCAGATGCTGCTAGCCAGTTAACTAAGCAACTAAAAAAATTAATTAATGTTGTAAATGTCCAGGATATAACATACTTACCTTTAGTACAACGAGAGTTAGTTTTAATCAAACTACAAGTAAATGTTATAGAACGAGAGGAAATTATAAATTTAGCTGACGTATTCAGATTTAAAATTACTGATATCACAGAATCTACACTTATCGTAGAAGTAACAGCTGATCCTGGGAAAATTGCCGCTCTTCAAAAAATATTAGAAAAATATAATATTTTGCAATTATCTAGAACAGGGGAAATTGCTCTAACACGTGAATCTTCAGTAAGTACTTCCTCATTAAAAGAATATCCTGGGTTTGAATCTGACACTGGTAGAAATTATTTTAAAAATGTTGAAGAATTATTTTATAATGATTATTATAAACCCTCTGAAGCGTAAATATTAAGTAGATAAAACCATAACAAGATGCTAATAGACTTGCTAGTGGCTAGTCTAAAATTAAATTGTTAAAACATTAAATTCTATATAATAAGTTTAATGGTAAAAAATAATTTTGAATGATAACTTTGTATTACCAGCTATTATTAAAGTTTGATATTTAAGTATCAAACTTTAATCGATTAAACCTTAGAATTTATTGATAAACTACACAAAATAAAAGTATTATATAGTTATAAATTGTTCTAAAATAATAAGTCAAATGAAAGATAAGATGAATATCGAGAATTTTTTTGATGAAATGACATCCAACTACCAGGCTTTTCTTGGTAAGATAAACATTCATTAACATCCCATTCTAAGAGATATAAATTTTTTTTAGAAAAAAAATTTATACATAATAGAGTAGGAGATTGAGGGAAGAATGGTCTGTTTTTTTTTTGAAATTTTTTTTTTTCATTATGTTTTTGTTCAACAATAAAATAAACTTCACAAGTATCTATACGATTACAATTCAAACAAATACACATAAAAATTTTTTATTTTTTTATTATAATATATTTTTATTTATAATATTTTTTATTTGGGGGTGGAGGGACTTGAACCCTCACGATTTGCATCAACGGATTTTCATTTCGATATGATTTTCATCAATAAAAAAAAAGTATATATACATTTTTTTTTCAAAATTGGACTCTCTCTTTACCAATTAAGGTAGTTCCCGTCGAGTCTCTGCACCTTAATCAATAATTAACTATACTAATTCTTGGCTCAAGATTGTCTTCTCATAATTATGACTTAGATTTCCTTGAATTTGAGAACTTACTTTGCTAATCACGTTAATGATTTGATGCTCAAAGTTTTAAGTCCGTTGCGTCTACCATTCCGCCACACCCCCAATTACATCAATACATCATATAACAACTAACTTAAAAATAGACTTTTACAACTATTGGTTAATTTAACTTTTTTTTAATTAGGCGACACCCAGATTCGAACTGGGGATAGAGGATTTGCAATCCACGGCCTTACCACTTGGCTATATCGCCTTTATAAATCAAATAACCTTAAAGTAATCAAATTTAACTAGTTACATTATATTAGAAATCTATATACAACTCTTTTTAAGTAATTTAATATATAATAATAACATAATATAAATAATTAATAAAAGTTATCTTTTTATTTAGTAATATAAAAGAGTTAATACCTTTCTAGAGTATACTATTTATATACATTAGGGACTTCTAAATTATTCCCTCATTAAAGGATAAAAACTATTAAGAGCTTGTTGCTGGCTTCAGAGGATCTATATGTCTGAGAATGTGCAGGAAAGAACTCGATTAAAAAGTGAGCGTTACGAATCAGGTGTAATTCCATATGCCAAAATGGGATACTGGGATGCTGATTATAACGTTAAAGACACTGATATTCTAGCTCTATTCCGTATAACTCCACAACCAGGCGTAGATCCCGTAGAAGCTGCCGCTGCTGTTGCGGGTGAATCTTCTACTGCAACATGGACGGTAGTTTGGACAGACTTATTAACTGCTTGCGATATCTATAGAGCAAAAGCATATAGAGTAGATCCAGTACCTGGAACAAGCGACCAATACTTTGCATATATCGCTTATGAATGTGATTTATTTGAGGAAGGTTCGCTTGCGAACTTAACAGCCTCTATTATTGGTAACGTTTTCGGTTTTAAAGCTGTTAAAGCTTTACGTCTAGAAGACATGAGAATTCCTTTTGCTTACTTAAAAACTTTCCAAGGTCCAGCAACTGGTGTTGTTGTGGAAAGAGAAAGATTAGACAAATTTGGTCGTCCTTTCTTAGGTGCTACTGTAAAACCTAAATTAGGCCTTTCAGGTAAAAACTACGGACGTGTAGTTTATGAAGGTTTATGTGGTGGTCTTGATTTCCTTAAGGATGATGAGAACATTAACTCACAACCATTCATGCGTTGGAAAGAACGTTTCTTATACTGTATGGAAGGTGTTAACCGTGCTGCTGCTGCAACAGGTGAAGTTAAAGGTTCTTACCTTAATATTACTGCTGCAACAATCGAACAAATGTATGAACGTGCAGAATACGCTCATTCAATTGGTACTGTTATTGTAATGATCGATTTAGTTATCGGTTATACTGCTATTCAAACTATGGCTATCTGGGCAAGAAAAGCTGAGATGATTTTACATTTACATCGTGCAGGTAATTCTACTTATGCTCGTCAAAAAAACCATGGTATTAACTTCCGAGTTATCTGTAAATGGATGCGTATGTGTGGTGTAGACCATATTCATGCTGGTACAGTTGTTGGTAAATTAGAAGGAGATCCTTTAATGGTTAGAGGATTCTACAACAGTTTATTATTAACTCAACTTAAAATTAATCTAGCTGAAGGTTTATTCTTCGACATGGATTGGGCATCTCTTAGAAAATGTGTTCCAGTAGCTTCTGGTGGAATCCATTGTGGTCAAATGCACCAACTTCTTTACTATTTAGGTGACGATGTGGTTCTACAATTTGGTGGTGGTACTATTGGTCACCCTGATGGTATTCAATCCGGTGCGACAGCAAACCGTGTTGCTCTAGAATCTATGGTTCTAGCTCGTAATGAAGGTCGTGACTATGTTGGAGAAGGTCCTGAAATCTTACGTAATGCAGCGGCTACTTGTGGTCCTTTAAAAGCAGCGTTAGATTTATGGAAAGATATTACTTTCGATTACACTTCAACAGATACACCTGATTTCGTTGAAGTTGCAACTGAAAGCAAATAGTATACTGGAACCAAATTTATAGGAAATTAATTCTAAATTTACTTTATTATTGAAGTTATATTGATTATAATTTTGTTATAAAATAAATTTAGACTTGACCTTAAATTTGTTATAATTTCAGAAAAAATACTTAATACCCCAGATTATTTTAAGCGAAAGTAGAGAGTAAATAAAAAATTTGGTGTATAACTAAAAATAAAATTTCTATAATTTATCTTTAAAGAATATTTGAATAGTGATGAGAGTTACACAAGGATGTTTTTCGTTTTTACCAGATCTAAATGATGAGCAAATTAAAAAACAAGTTGCTTATGCTATGACAAAAGGATGGGCTGTTAGTGTAGAATGGACAGATGATCCACACCCACGTAACTCATACTGGGAATTATGGGGTCTTCCTTTATTTGACATCCAAGATCCTGCTGCATTAATGTATGAACTTGGTGAATGTAGAAAAGTTAACCCAGAAGGTTACATTAAAATCAACGCGTTTGATGCTAGTATCGGTACAGAAAGTTGTGTATTATCATTTATTGTACAACGACCTTCAGACGAACCTGGTTTCTATTTAGAACGTAATGAAATTGGTGGTCGTAACATTCAATACACGATTTCAAGTTATGCTGTTCAAGCAAGACCTGCTGGAGACCGTTACGAAAGATAAGATATCATTTCTAATTTTCTAGAGATTTGACTACTGTAGACTTTATTAAAGGCTCTCAGTTAGGTTTATTTCCAGAAAAGCCTTGGAAGCTCAACATTATTTGTTGTGTTGGTTAACAATTTTTTGTAGAAATACAAAGTTACTCTAACTATTAGTTTTCCTTTTGGATATAATATTTTAAGTTTAGAAGTTATTTCTAAACTTAAAATATTATATCTTTGATCCTGATATCTTAATTTTTTAATTTATAGCATTTGACAAAGTTATGTTCATATCATATCATATCATATATATATATATATATACATACAATTACAATTTATAAGCGTTATTCTAGAAGCTATTAAAAAAGTAATAATTTTTAGATAAATGGGCTCATCGTCTAATGGATAAAGACCGGAACCTTCTAAGTTTCTAATGTAGGTTCAATTCCTTCTGGGCCTGCTCAAATAAATATGTAGAAATTATTTTTTGTACTAAAAGTATAAAAAATAATTTAAGCCCCCATCGTCTAGAGGCCTAGGACATCTCCTTTTCACGGAGGGAACAGGGATTCGAATTCCCTTGGGGGTAAAATAGAATAGTTATAATAGTGTTCAAAAAATATTTATAAAGATAAAATATTTGTGATATTTATATAAATTTATCGTTATCAAAAGTTCTATATTATTCTATATATATATTAATATAATGCATATATAGTTTCTTTTTTTTAGAAAATTAGTTATAATATATTAGTGAAAACTCAATTCGGAATAGTATAACTATTTCATGAGACTTGAGCGTTTCCTATCTTTATGTCTCCAGAGAGGAAAAGGTAAATGAACTCCAAAAAGCAAGCAGCCAAAGTTAAAGTTCTCGTTGATCGTGATGCTAACAAAACTAGTTTCGAAAAATGGGCTAAGCCAGGTCATTTTTCACGTACATTGTCTAAAGGCCCAAAAACAACAACTTGGATTTGGAATTTACACGCAGATGCACATGATTTTGATAGTCAAACAAACTCTTTAGAAGAAGTTTCTAGAAAAATCTTTAGTGCACATTTTGGACAACTAGCAATAATATTTTTATGGATAAGTGGAATGCATTTTCACGGTGCTTATTTTTCGAATTATTTAGCATGGTTAAATAATCCTATTGGTATTAAGCCAAGTGCACAAGTAGTGTGGCCTATTGTTGGTCAAGAAATCTTAAATGGAGATGTTGGTGGTAATTTCCAAGGTGTTCAAATAACATCAGGGTTTTTCCAATTATGGCGTGCTGAAGGTATAACAAGTGAAATTGAATTATACTGGACTGCCATTGGTGGATTAATTATGTCTGGATTAATGTTATTTGGGGGCTGGTTCCATTATCATAAAGCTGCTCCAAAATTAGAGTGGTTCCAAAATGCAGAATCAATGTTAAATCACCATTTATCTGGTTTATTAGGTTTAGGTTGTTTAGCTTGGTCTGGACATCAAATCCATATAGCATTACCTATTAATAAATTATTAGATGCGGGTGTTGCCTCACAAGAAATTCCTTTACCTTATGAATTTATTATTAATAGGGAATTAATTGGTCAACTTTACCCAAGTTTCAAAAAAGGTATAGTTCCTTTCTTTTCATTAAATTGGGGCGAATATTCTGATTTTTTAACATTTAAAGGCGGATTAAACCCTGTAACAGGTGGCCTTTGGTTAAGTGATACTGCTCATCACCATTTAGCTTTAGCAGTCTTATTTATCGTTGCAGGACATATGTACCGTACAAATTGGGGAATTGGTCATAGCATGAAAGAAATTTTAGAAGCTCATAAAGGTCCCTTTACTGGTGCTGGCCATACAGGTCTTTACGAAATTTTAACAACTTCATGGCATGCGCAACTAGCAATTAATCTGGCGATGATGGGATCGTTAAGTATTATAGTTGCTCATCATATGTATGCAATGCCTCCATATCCTTATATTGCTACTGATTATGCTACGCAACTTTCTTTATTTACTCATCATATGTGGATTGGAGGATTCTGTATTGTAGGTGGTGCAGCACATGGAGCTATTTTTATGGTTCGTGATTATAACCCAGCAAAAAACTATAATAATTTATTAGATAGAGTTGTTCGTCATAGAGATTCTATTATTTCTCATTTAAATTGGGTTTGTATATTCTTAGGCTTCCATAGTTTTGGGTTATACATACATAATGATACAATGAGAGCATTAGGACGTGCACCAGATATGTTTTCAGATACAGGGATTCCTTTAAAACCTATTTTTGCACAAGCAATTCAAAATTTACATTTATTAGCACCAAGTAGTACTGCACCAAATGCTTTAACAACAGCAAGCTACGTTTTTGGTGGTGATATTGTTTCTATTGGATCAAAAATTGCTATAATGCCAATAAAATTAAGTACAGCTGATTTTATGGTTCACCATATTCATGCTTTCACAATCCATGTGACTGTTTTAATTTTATTAAAAGGGGTTTTATATGCTCGTAGTTCAAAATTAATCCCTGATAAAGCTAATTTAGGTTTCCGTTTCCCTTGTGATGGACCAGGTCGTGGTGGTACTTGTCAAGTTTCAGCTTGGGATCATATATTCTTAGGTTTATTCTGGATGTACAACTCAATTTCAGTAGTTATATTCCATTTCAGTTGGAAAATGCAATCTGATGTTTGGGGATCAGTAACACCAACAGGTACAGTTTCTCACATCAGTGGTGGTAACTTTGCCCAAAGTGCAATTACTATTAACGGATGGTTACGAGATTTTTTATGGGCACAAGCATCACAAGTAATTCAATCATATGGATCTTCTTTATCTGCTTATGGTTTAATCTTCCTTGGGGCACATTTCATTTGGGCATTTAGTTTAATGTTCTTATTTAGTGGTCGTGGCTATTGGCAAGAGCTTATTGAATCAATTGTTTGGGCTCATAACAAAATTAAAGTTGCACCAGCAATTCAACCTCGAGCATTAAGTATTACTCAAGGTCGAGCTGTGGGATTAGCACATTATCTATTAGGTGGTATTGGGACAACATGGTCTTTCTTCTTAGCAAGAATTATTTCTGTAGGATAAAATTAACGAGGTAAAATATTTATGGTAACTAAATTTCCAAAATTTAGCCAAGCTTTAGCACAAGATCCGACAACTAGAAGAATTTGGTTTGGAATTGCAACAGCCCATGATTTTGAAACACATGATGGGATGACAGAAGAAAATTTATATCAAAAAATCTTTGCTTCTCATTTCGGTCATTTAGCAATTATTTTTCTTTGGACATCTGGTAATTTATTCCATGTTGCTTGGCAAGGTAACTTTGAACAATGGTCTTTAAACCCATTAAAAGTAAAACCAATTGCACACACAATTTGGGACCCACATTTTGGTGACCTTGCAATGAAAGCTTTCACAAAAGGTGGTGCATTTTACCCAGTAAATATTTCTTATTCAGGTGTTTACCATTGGTGGTATACTATTGGAATGAGAACAAATAATGATCTATATGTTGGGTCTATTTTTTTAATAGCCCTATCTAGCTTATTATTATTTGCTGGTTGGTTACATTTACAACCCAAATTCCGTCCAAGCCTATCTTGGTTTAAAACTAATGAGTCACGTTTAAACCATCATTTAACAGGTTTATTTGGGGTAAGCTCTTTAGCCTGGACAGGACATCTAGTTCATGTTGCTATTCCAGCATCTCGTGGTATCCATGTTGGTTGGGATAATTTCTTAACAACTTTACCGCATCCAGATGGTTTAACTCCATTTTTTGATGGTAATTGGAATGCTTATTCTCAAAACCCTGATACTGTAGAACATATTTTTGGTACAAATACAGGTGCAGGTACTGCTATTTTAACATTCTTAGGTGGTTTCCACCCACAATCTCAATCTCTTTGGCTTACTGATATAGCACATCATCATCTTGCAATTGCAGTTGTATTTATAATTGCTGGGCATATGTATCGAACAAATTTTGCTATTGGCCATAATATGAAAGAAATTCTAGATGCACATCGTCCACCTGGTGGAAGATTAGGTGCAGGACATCGAGGATTATTTGATACAATAACAAATTCTTTACATATTCAACTTGGTTTAGCTCTAGCATCATTAGGTGTAACTACATCCCTAGTTGCTCAACATATGTATGCAATACCTCCTTATGCTTTTATGGCAAAAGATTTTACAACTCAAGCAGCTCTTTATACACATCATCAGTATATAGCTGGTTTTTTAATGGTAGGGGCATTTGCACATGGGGCAATTTTCTTTGTTAGAGATTATGATCCAGAAGCAAATCAAGATAATGTTTTAGCTAGAATGCTTGAGCATAAAGAAGCAATCATTTCTCATTTAAGTTGGGTTAGTTTATTTTTAGGTTTCCATACACTAGGACTATATATTCATAACGATACTGTAGTTGCGTTTGGTCAGCCTGAGAAACAAATATTAGTAGAACCTGTTTTCGCACAATTTATCCAAGCTGCTTCAGGAAAGGCAGTTTATGGCTTTGATCTTTTATTATCTTCGAAAGAAAGTCCTGCTAGCGTTGCCGGAAGTGAGATCTGGTTACCTGGTTGGATAGAAGCAATTAATAGTGATAAAAATGATTTATTTTTAACTATTGGACCTGGTGATTTCTTAATACACCATGCTATTGCTTTAGGGTTACATACTACAACATTAATCTTAGTTAAAGGGGCTTTAGATGCTCGTGGTTCTAAATTAATGCCAGATAAAAAAGATTTTGGTTATAGTTTCCCTTGTGATGGTCCAGGTCGTGGTGGTACTTGTGATATTTCAGCTTGGGATGCTTTTTATTTATCAATGTTTTGGATGTTAAACACAATTGGTTGGGTTACTTTCTATTGGCATTGGAAACATGTTACAATTTGGCAAGGTAATGCAGCTCAGTTTAATGAATCTTCGAACTATATTATGGGTTGGTTACGTGATTATTTATGGTTAAATTCATCTCCATTAATAAACGGTTATAATCCCTATGGTATGAATAGTTTATCTGTATGGGCCTGGATGTTCTTATTTGGACATTTAATTTGGGCTACTGGGTTTATGTTCTTAATTTCATGGAGAGGATACTGGCAAGAGCTTATAGAAACATTAGTTTGGGCTCATGAGCGTACACCTCTTGCGAACTTAGTTCGTTGGCGTGACAAACCTGTTGCTCTATCAATTGTTCAAGCAAGATTAGTTGGGCTAGTTCATTTTACAGTAGGTTATATTTTAACTTATGCTGCTTTTGTTATAGCTTCAACAACTGGAAAATTTGGTTAATTTAGATTATACTATTATTTAGGTTTGTATATTAAAGTATAATATTACTTTAATATACAAATTTAATAAAATATAAAAAAATTAATTAAGGAATTTTCTATGGCTAAACAATCAATGATTGAAAGAGAAAAAAAACGAGAAAGATTAGTTATAAAATATAGTGAAAAACGAAAGTCACTTCTTTTAGAATTTAAAAAGGCAAATACTTTTTCTGAGCAAATGGAAGTTCATAAAAAAATAGAAAAGCTACCAAGAAATAGCTCACGTATAAGATTAAGAAACCGTTGTTGGCGAACTGGTCGTAGTCGAGGGGTTTATAGAGATTTTGGTTTATGCCGCCACATGGTTAGAGAAATGGCACATAATTGTTTATTGCCTGGTGTAAGAAAAGCTAGTTGGTAATTGTAATTGTAATTGTAAATTTAAAACAGGAGAGATAATAATTATATTATCTCTCTTTCTTATAGACCAAGTTTATTTCCGCGACGGTATTGTAAAAAAGCAGCAACGAATAAACCAATTAAAGTTACTGGGATAAGACCTAATACCATACCAAAAAGAAGAGGTTCAATCATAATATAAAGATATATAAATAATTATTAAAGTGATTAAAGGTATTGCGTTTAATAAGTTTAAATAATCAGAAGATATTAGCTCCATATTCTAGACACTAATATATTTCTACAAAACCACTATTTATAAGTTGTTTATCTAAAACCAACTGAAGCTTGCCAAAGGAAGGCAAGTAATAAAAAAAGAACTGGAACAATTGGTAAAATATCTACAATTGGACTATACATTGAGTACAGTTCTGGTAACTTTGTTAGTAATATGATTTCCATATTTTATTAGCCTTTTTGTAAAAATACTATCGAACCATTATATTCAATAAAATAGAGTTAGATACACTATAGTATATAGTAAGACAATATATTTTATTTACCTTAACTCCTAACTTTCTTATTATTTTACGTTTTCTCCTAGATAAAGGAACTTTCAACTTTTAGCATCACTATTTTTCTCCTAGTAATTTAAAAAAGATGCGTTTTCTCGTAAATTTAATAAATCAATTATTCATTTTAAGGTATTTTAAGGTAACTAAATTTGAACAGAAAAATCAAATATAAATAAAATTTTTATTCTTAAATTTCATAATCTTAAGCTAGAGACAAATGGAATTCTAGTTTTATGTAAACCAACCGTAGCTATGTAAACCTTGCCCTAAAAAATTAACTCCAAGATAACAAATCCAAACAACAAAGAATCCGATACTTGCTAAAAGAGCTGGTTTTTTACCATTTAATCCTACTATTAGTCGAAGGTGTAAGTATGCCGCGAAAATTAACCACGTGATTAAAGCCCAAGTTTCTTTTGGATCCCAACTCCAATAAGATCCCCAAGCTTCATTTGCCCAAACAGCACCCGCTATTATACCAATAGTCAAAAAAGGAAACCCTAAACTTATAGCTCTATAACTCCAATTATCTATATGGTATAAAAATTTTGTACGGTTATTTATAACAATATCTTCTTCCTCGTTATAAATTACATCTAAACCTAGATATAAAAATTGGCTTTTAGTTAGGTTTAAAGTTTTTCTCATATGCTTTTCATATTCAGCAGCTCTGACTGGTATCGTTTTTATATAATCTTCAAGTTCTAAAAATGACCCTACATAAACTATTGCGAATGATGATCCAATAATTAATATAGCATAACTTAACATCATTAAACTAACGTGCATCATTAACCAATTTGATTGTAAAGCTGGAACTAAAGCACTTGCTTTTTGCATCTCAAGGGGTAGTGTTAATGCAGCAAAACCAGTAATAAATAAAACAATTGGTACAATAATACATCCAAATAATGAACTTTGAGTTTTAGACTCTAAAGCTTGATAAACAAATAAAAGTATACATGATAAAAAGAGTAAAGATTCATATAAATTACTTAAAGGAAAATAGCCAAATTGAATCCAACGATTTAATAAAAAAACAAAGAGACTTAAGGTTGCAAATCGTGAAGTAATTTTTGCTAAAGTACTAAAAACTTTTATATTTTTAAACCCTAAACTAAACCAATAAAAAATTGTAGAGACAAGACAGCAAGCAAACAGGATATTATTAAATATATTACTATCATTACAAACGTTACAAAAATCCTGGAAAAACATTATTACCCCCTATTTTTATAATATAATTAAAATTGCCACGAATGTACGTAATTAGTATAGCTTATATATTTACAAAAAAACCAAACATCAAAAAAGTTCTATAACTAAATATATAATTAAAGACTAAAAATCTAAAGTAAATAAGATTATTATTATGAAATAAAAAGAAAAAACAAAATCTTTATAGTAATTAAAATTATATTATATTATATAAATGTATATATGTTAAATATTTAGATTATAATATATAATAATATAACATAATAGTAGGATGATAATATAATTTTATTAAAAAACTATATTATACTATGTTTATATCATTTATACCAATCAATATCTCTTAAGAGCGACTATTATTAATAATTATTTTTTAAATAATGCTAATTTAGTTAACACATAATAAAAATCAGGAGTCATATATGAAACTAGCTGTTTATGGTAAAGGTGGTATCGGTAAATCAACAACAAGTTGCAACATTTCTGTCGCTCTATGTAGACGAGGAAAACGTGTTTTACAAATTGGTTGTGATCCAAAGCATGATAGTACATTTACATTAACTGGTTTTTTAATTCCAACGATTATTGATACATTACAAGCAAAAGATTATCATTATGAAGATATTTGGCCAGAAGACGTTATATACCAAGGTTACGGAGGAGTTGACTGTGTTGAAGCAGGAGGACCACCTGCTGGAGCTGGTTGTGGAGGTTATGTTGTTGGGGAAACAGTAAAACTTTTAAAAGAATTAAATGCATTTGATGAATATGATGTAATTTTATTTGATGTTTTAGGAGATGTTGTTTGTGGTGGTTTTGCTGCACCATTAAATTATGCTGACTATTGTTTAATTGTAACAGATAATGGTTTTGATGCCTTATTTGCTGCAAACAGAATCGCTGCTTCAGTAAGAGAAAAAGCTAGAACACATGCATTAAGACTTGCAGGACTTATAGGTAATAGAACAGCTACTAGAGATTTAATTGATAAATATATTGATGCAGTGCCAATGCCTGTTTTAGAAGTATTACCTCTTATTGAAGATATTAGAGTTTCAAGAGTAAAAGGTAAAACTTTATTTGAGATGACAGAATCTGATAATTCTTTATATTATATTTGTGAATACTACCTAAATGTAGCAGATCAACTTATTGCTAATCCTGAAGGTGTAGTTCCGAAAGAAGCTGCAGATCGTGAATTATTTAGTTTACTATCTGATTTCTATTTAAACCCAACACAAAAAGATGAAGATACATTAGAATTTGATACTATTGAAAATGATTTAAATGAAGTATTTTCGATCTAGTCTAAAACAATTAGACTTATAAATTTTAATTTTTTAGTAAAAGGATTTATATGAATCAGATAAAACATGTAGATAACAACGATTTAAAAGAAAAGATAAATTTTGAATGCGAAACAGGAAATTATCATACGTTTTGTCCAATTAGTTGTGTTGCTTGGTTATACCAAAAAATTGAAGATAGTTTCTTTTTAGTTATTGGGACAAAGACCTGTGGGTACTTTTTGCAAAACGCTTTAGGAGTAATGATTTTTGCTGAACCTCGTTATGCCATGGCTGAACTAGAAGAAGGTGATATATCAGCACAATTAAGTGATTATGAAGAACTTAAACGCTTATGTTTACAAGTAAAAAGAGACCGAAACCCTAGTGTAATCTTTTGGATTGGTACATGCACAACCGAAATCATCAAAATGGATTTAGAAGGTATTGCACCAAAATTAGAAGCAGAAATAAGCTTACCAATTGTAGTAGCAAGAGCAAACGGACTTGATTATGCCTTTACACAAGGAGAGGATACTGTATTAGCTGCTTTAGCACAACGACCAAATGCAAAGCAGCTAGACACTCCAGTAGAAAAAGTAATCTCACCTGATAAGGATTATGTTGAACATGTACCTCTTATTTTGTTTGGTTCTATACCGGACCCAGTTGTTAATCAACTTACTTTAGAGTTAAAAAAACAAGGTATTCGAGTGTCAGGCTGGCTACCCTCAAAACGTTATACTGAATTACCTCTTATTAATGAAGGGAATTATGTCTGTGGAGTAAATCCATATTTAAGTAGAACTGCAACAACCTTAATGAGAAGAAGAAAATGTAAACTAATTGGTGCTCCATTCCCCATTGGACCTGATGGTACAAGAGCTTGGTTAGAAAAAATTTGTTCTGTTTTTGGTATTGAACCTAAAGGGTTACAGCAAAGAGAAGATGAAATATGGGAAAAATTAAAATATTATGTCAGTTTGATTGATGGTAAAAGTGTATTCTTTATGGGTGACAATTTATTAGAGATCTCCTTAGCACGTTTTTTAATAAGATCAGGTATGATTGTCTTTGAGATTGGGATACCCTATATGGACAAAAGATATCAAGGAGCTGAATTACAATTATTGCAAAAAACTTGTAAGGAAAAAAATATTCCAATTCCTATTATTATTGAAAAGCCTGATAATTATAATCAAGTAGATAGAATTCGTGATATGAAACCTGATTTAGTTATTACTGGTATGGCGCATGCTAATCCATTAGAAGCAAGGGGTATTAATACAAAATGGTCCGTTGAATTTACATTTGCTCAAATCCATGGTTTTACAAACGCTATCGAAGTTTTAGAATTAGTAACGAGACCACTTCGTCGTAATCAAAAACTTGAAAAGATTGGTTCTCAGCGTTATACTGATCGTCGATAATTAAAAACTTGTATAAAGTTAATAAGCTAATTTGAATTTTACACAAATAATATACTATACTATACTATATTTATATCATTATTTCCATGTTATATATATCTAAATTATGTATAGCATGAAAAATTTATTTTTTATTAAAACTCATAGTTTTTCATTACTTTTCAGATTAATGTTTAATTTTAAGAAATCAGTATTAATATTTTTTTTAGCTCTCAGCATACCTTTAGCAGCATTTGCCGATGTTGCAGGTTTAACAAAATGTAGTGAATCAGCACCTTTTAATAAGCGATTCGATGCTAGTGTCAAAAAATTAGAAGTAAGAGTTAAAAAATATGAGCCTGGATCTCCTCCAGCATTAGCTTTAGAACAACAAATTACTAGAACTAAGCAAAGATTTACTCGTTACTCAAACTCTGAGTTATTATGTGGTAAAGAAGGTTTACCTCATCTTATAACAGATGGAAGATGGGATCATGCTGTTGAATTTGTAATTCCAGGAATGATGTTCTTATATATAAGTGGTTGGATAGGTTGGGCTGGCCGTAGTTATCTAAATATAGTTGGTGCGACTTCAAACCCAACGGAAAAAGAAATTATCCTTGATGTTCCATTAGCATTAAAAATTATGTCGTCGGGATTTATTTGGCCAGTCTCAGCTTGGCAAGAATTCACTACTGGTAATTTTTTAGTTCCTGATTCTGAAATTACTGTATCTCCAAGATAATACTATTCTTAAAATTCTTAAAACAAAAATTTCACTATATATAATAAATTAAGAGGTATCGAACAACATGGACCATTTCTTAAAATATCTTTCGACTGCACCTGTTTTATTTGTTGGATGGATGACATTTACTGCTGGATTTATTATTGAAGCTAATCGTTTTTATCCTGATGCATTAACATTCCCTGTCTTTTAAATATAATTATTAAAAAAAAAAACAAACTGTAGCCTTATAACATTATATGTTATTAATACAGTTTGTTTTATTAAGAAATAATAGATTATAGTTTTTTCTTCTATCTTTGAAGAAATAGTAAGTAGAGTTGATTTATAATCAAAAATAATGAGTTGAAAATATGACGAACCTAAATTTCGTGCCTAAGAACGTACCTAGTAATTTTAATGTGTCAAGTCGCATATCCGCTGAGGTTAATGAGAATGATAAAAGTTTGTTTGATAGTAACTTTAATGTAAATGATCTATGGAGCGAAGAAAATGAAAAAATTGATCGTTGGGGTATTAATGATGGAAGTGAAGGACCTGATAAGCTAGATAATTTAAATGAAAGCACTAAAGAAAGTAAGATTGACGTTAAAAAATATGATAATAAAAACATTAACGCTAATGAAAAACTTAATAAAATTCAGGTTTATTTTATTGTTAAATCTATAAAAGTAGAAGAAAAAGAATTTTTAGTTGCTGTACCAGTTAATAATTTTGATGATTTATCAAATTCTTCCTACGGGAAAGCTATATCCGCACGAGCAGGTACTTTTTTAATGAGAACTGATGCAGATCTTAATAAGAAGGGTTTCATAGAAGGTCGACCAGGGAATAGACCATTCATATTAGAACACGCCCTTGAGGTTGAGGCTCCATACGGAAGCTTACCCGAGTTGCCTTTAGAAGCTTTAATTTTACCAAAAAAATATGGAATAAATGGTAATCTAGAGGTACCAGATTTAACTATAGAAGAACAGGAAGAAGATGAGTCAAAATTAATTACAGAAACGATAGTGGATGATTCAGGAAAAGAAAGAACCCTTTATTATTTTTTGAGTGAATATGAATATGATTACGCTTTTCTTGATAATACAATATTTACAAATGCTGAGCCTTACCTTACAACACCAAGAAATGAAGCAAGTTTCAATAGAACATTTAAAGACATATTAGAGAAGAACATCAAAACTATTACGCTAGATGATATTTGGAATAAAGAAAAAAAAGAATTCAGGTTAGCAGAAATAGAAGACTTAGTTTATAAAAATACAGATGAATTATTAAGTAAAAATATCATTCCGGTTTTTTCTAATTTAGAAGAAGCACAAGATTTATTAATAACAGTTCTTGAAGAACTTCTTGAACCTTTCAAAACGATAAGGTTTATTGAGAATTCTAGTAACAAGAAGGATTATCCTTTAACAAATATCGATTACTTCGATGACTCATTTACGTTACAAAATAAATATGCTTTTCCAGAAACCAGAATGGATAAAATTCAATTATGGTTAACGAAGTATAGATTAATAAAATCGCGTACACAACTGAAACCTCAATATGAATTAAATTACCAACGCTTTTTATTCCCACGTATTCCTGAAGAACTCCATGAGTTTCTTGAGCCAGATGAACGTAGTGAAACTGCTTACTTATCTGAGAGTGATACAGTGTTATTAGATATCGCTAGTAATGTTAAAATTGTCTCTATGGGGTTGGGTGATTTTTTAAGTTTTTGGAATAATACTAAGACAAAAAATGGCGAAATATTATTTATACCATCTTCGAAAAGCTTTAAAAAAATAAACTTACCGTTAATTTCTAAAAAACCAAGAGATCAATTTTATGAGTACCAACAAAAATTTCGAGGTGGGGATAAACAAAAAGTAGAGGATTATAGCTACAGTTATGAAATAAAAAGTTCCCTTAATTAATTTTAAAGACAAAGTTTAATATACATTTTAGTTTTTAATAAGGCTTATAATATATTATATATATATATATATCCTTAATAGACTATATATTAATAATAAACTAAAGAAAAATAATTTTTCTTTAGTTTATTAAAAAAAAGGAATACTAAAATTTTAATTCTGCAGCTTGAACTTTTTCAAATTGTTTTTTCTTAATTACGAAAAAGATTTGAGTAAATAATACAGAAAAAGCAAAGATTATGAAACCAATTACTCTACTTGGATCTTGTAAAACAATTTCTACATCCGTCTGCCCAAACCCACCAACATTAGGATCCTTCGTTAAAGGTTGATCTACTTTAATAGTGTCTTTCTTTGAAACTACTAATGATAAACCTTTTGGAATAGTTTGTTTAGTTTCTTTACCAGTAGAACCTATTATAGTTAATGAAGTTTCACCCTTATCCAAAGTCTGGATTTCTGCAATTTGACCCTCTGAAGAGGAAGTAACGATATTATTATTACTTTTTTCTCCAGTAGGATATATTTGTCCTCGACCTCTATTTGCCCCAACATAAATTGGATATTTTAAGAAATTAATTTTCTTATTAGTTGCAGGGTCAGGTGATAAAACTGGGAAAATAATTTCTTGATGAGTATCACCTGCAATTGGACCAACTACTAATATATTATCCTGTGTTGAACTATAAGGAGAAATATAAACCCCCTTACTTTTTTCCTGAATTTCCTTTGAAATTAAATTTTTTGGTGCTAATTTAAAGCCTTCAGGTAAAATAACAACAGCTCCAACGTTTAATCCACTTAGTTGACCATTACCCAGGATTTGTTTGGCATCTTTGGCATACGGAATCTTTACAGCTGCTTCAAAAACCTTATTTGGTAATACAGCTTTTGGTGATTCTATTTGCACAGGTTTTTCTGCTAAATGGCAATTTGCACAGGCAATTCTTCCATTTGCTGCACGCGGGTTTGTATATGCTTGTTGGGCATAAATTGGATAGGCTTCTGACATCTTAACAGAAAGTGTAAGACTACTAATGATAAAAATAAAGCTTATCATGATAAATTTCATTAGTCTTTTCAAAAGTTCCATATTGAAATTAGGTAAATTAAAAAGTTTTTAATTGATAATCCTTGATAAAAAGAGATTCTGGTAAAAAGAGAGGTTATATAAAGATAATAAGGAATTAATAATTCCTTATTATCTTTATATAACCTCTCTTTTTACTAAGTTAATTGATGTTATGCTTCCTAAAAAGTATAACAAAAATAAAGCACCTGATAACAATAATTGTGTTATAGGATCTGCTGAGGGTGTCAATACAGCACCTAATATCGTAGAAAAAAGTATCATTGGTCGCCAATAATTTAACATTTTTATTGGGTCAACTATCTTAGATAAACTTAGGATAATTTGAACAATTGGTACTTGAAATACTAATCCTGTGCTAAAAAACAAAGTAGAGACAAAATTAAAATACTGAGTAAAAGACCAAAAAGGCTCGATAACTTCTGAGCCATAAAAAATAAAAAAATTTAAGGCTGCAGGAATCAAAAGAAAGTAAGAGAAGAGTAATCCCAAAATAAATAAAACAATAGAACTAATCAATAAACCGACTATGATATTTTTTTCATTTTTAGTTAAAGCAGGTCTAAAAAAGAAAAGTGTTTGACTTAATAATAATGGGGTAGAAAATAATATACCCGCATAAAATGATATTATTAAAGTCGAAACAAAATATTCGCCAGGAGATAATTGAAAGAATTGTATATTGGAAACAGGACTTTCTAAAATTTTAACTAATAATTTTACATTATAAAACGTAAAAAATGTAATTAAAGATAAAAAACTTAAAATATGAAACACCCGTTGCCTTAGTTCATCAAAATGCTCGTTAAAATATAATTCTGTAATTGAACGTGATGAAGTATTAATAATATCCGTCATAGAATAAAATTTAAACTTTAATGTTTTAACATTTTCTCTCATAGTTTCTACAAAAATATTTATTAATGCTTTAAGACTCTATAAATTTAAATGCCTGTAACTTAGATGATGCTATTTTCATCTCTTGTGAAGCATCAATTTTTTCTTTAGTTGTTTCTGCTAAATCCAAATTTTTTGTAGCTTTAGCTAAAAACTCTTTTGCTTCAGTGTAATCTTGTTTTATAATTTCTTCTACTCCACTAATTAGAACTATAACTTCATCATTTTTTATAACAGCAAACCCACCAAGAACAATAATTGGTGTCCAAGATGAATTAACTTTAATTCTAAGAATTCCTATTTCAAGAGCAGTAATTAAAGGAGCATGGCCTGTAAGGATACCTAATTGACCTGTAAGACTAGGTAGAACTACTTCATCGGCAGAAGTATCCCAAATTAATCCATCTGGAGCAATTACACGAATATTTAAACTCATTGGAAAATTCCCTAATTAATTATTAAAAGTTTTTGCTTTAGAGATTGCTTCATTAATATCACCAACTAAATAAAAAGCTTGTTCAGGTAAATCATCTAATTCACCACCTAAAATCATATTAAAACCTTTAATCGTGTTTTCTAAATCTACATATTTACCAGGAGAGCCAGTAAAGATTTCTGCAACAAAGAATGGTTGTGATAAAAAACGTTCAATTTTTCTAGCACGATCCACAACTAAACGATCTTCTTCAGATAGTTCATCAATTCCTAGAATTGCAATAATATCTTGTAGTTCTTTATAACGTTGTAATGTTTCTTTAACTAACTGAGCTGTTTTATAATGCTCATCACCAACAATTAATGGTTGTAACATAGTTGAAGTTGAGTCTAAAGGATCCACAGCTGGGTATATTCCTTTAGCAGCTAAGCCTCTAGATAAAACTGTTGTTGCATCTAAATGAGCAAAAGTTGTAGCTGGGGCTGGATCAGTTAAATCATCTGCAGGTACATAAACAGCTTGGATAGAAGTAATCGAACCTTGAGTAGTTGATGTAATACGTTCTTGTAAAGCACCCATTTCCGTACCTAGAGTCGGTTGGTAACCCACAGCTGAAGGCATACGTCCTAATAAGGCTGAAACTTCTGAACCAGCTTGTACAAATCTAAAAATATTATCAATAAATAATAAAACATCCTGTTTATTAATATCACGGAAATACTCAGCCATTGTTAGAGCAGTTAAGCCAACACGCATACGTGCACCTGGCGGCTCATTCATTTGACCATAAACTAAAGCTACTTTAGATTCTAATAAATTTTCCTCATTAATTACACCGGATTCTTTCATCTCCATGTATAAATCATTACCTTCACGTGTTCTTTCCCCTACTCCACCAAAAACAGAAACACCACCATGAGCTTTAGCAATATTATTAATTAGTTCCATAATTAAAACAGTTTTACCTACTCCGGCACCACCAAAAAGTCCAATTTTACCACCTCTACGATAAGGAGCTAATAAATCTACTACTTTAATGCCCGTTTCAAAAATAGCTGGCTTAGTCTCAAGGTCTGTAAAGGCTGGTGCAGGTCTATGAATAGGTAATGTTTCGTTACCAGTCTCATCCCCTAAATTATCTACAGTTTGCCCTAAAACATTAAAAATACGGCCAAGAGTTGGTTTCCCTACAGGAACTAGAATTGGAGATTTAGTATCAATAACTTTAACCCCTCTCTGTAAACCATCAGTAGCACTCATTGCAATAGCTCTAACTCGGTTATCCCCTAATAATTGTTGTACTTCACAAATAATAACTCCTTCTTTACTCTCTACTTCAAGAGCATTGTAAATTTTTGGTAATATACCTGAAGAAAAGACTGCATCGATAACTGGTCCAATAACTTGTGTTATATAACCTGTATTAACATTTTTATCATTCGTTATTGTTTTTTCAGTCATTTTTTAATTATTTGCATTATTAAATAATAATGAAACCTGAAAATTTTTTAATTAATTTTATTTAAGCTTGAGAACAAAAGTAAAACGAGTCTTATTTTAGACTAAAAAATTTGAATTAATAGATTGTACAAATAAAAAAAAGATCAATAAATTTCGAGGAAGAAAAGCTAATTATAGATATTAAGCGGAAAGTCGACCTGTTGTTCGTAACCAATTTTGGGCTTCTATATAATTATTTGGAGCAAGATTAATTGCTTGTTTCCAGTATTCAGCAGCCTTATTAAAAAGTAATTTAGCTACATCAATATTTTGTTTCTCCGAAGCTTTCACCCCTTGATAATGATATATAACAGCAATATTATTTAACGCTTGTGGTAAATTTGGGTTTAATTCTAAAGCTTGGTGATAATATTCTAAAGCTTTTAAATATTCCCCATTACTAGAATAGATTAAACCAATATTATATAAAATAAAACTACGGTCATAAGGATCTTCTTCAAGTTGCAATGCTTCGTAGTAATTTTCTAATGCTTCAGCGTATTCACCTTCAGATTGTGCAGACATACCATCTCTATAGTAAAAAAAAGCCTGCTTTTCTTCTTTACTTGCTGGGAAAACTTTTAAAATAATGTCGGCCATAATCGTAAAAGTTTTATCGATAAAATTATCATTTCTTTGTGAACGACTCATATTTTCTCTGTTTTTATATTTTTTATATCTTATTTCTTGAAAAAGTAAAGAAAAAGTATAGTTTAAAAATATTATAACATTTAAGCTAATATTCTAAGAACATTAATTTTCTACTGATGTAACAAAAGGTAATAAATGTAAATATCTTGCTCTTTTAATAGCTTTTGAAAGTTGTCTTTGTTGTTTTAATGTTAAATTCGTTGAGCGACGTGATTTAATTTTGCCATGTTCTGTTGAAAATGATAAAAGAATATCAACTTGTTTATAATCAATTGTCTCATTTGGTTTAAGTTTAAATGGTTGACGTCTAGTTTTTGTCGGCTTTCTTTTATTTCCCTTATTTTCATTATTTGTCATATTATACTCCTTATTTTATTTCTTTTTGTTGTGTATGTGAATTACAGTTGGGACAAAACTTTTTTAATTCAAGTCTATCTGGAGTATTTCTACGGTTTTTTGTTGTTGTATAATCGATTTTTTTTTGGCTTTTTTTGGCCATTTCTCGTTGACTAGAATTAATATCTGTTTTTCCAGTAGTGTTTGATGTTTTTTTACAGTTTGTACATCTCAGGGTTATTATAATCCTAGCACCTTTATTTTTTCCCATAGTTTAATTTAAGTAAAAGTATTTTATTAAATGATAATTATTAATAATAGTGATACATCTATATCACTACTATTATATAGTAATATATTTTTCATTTGGAGATCAAGGTAGTCTTTTCCCATATTGAGTTTTATACGGTTTTTTCTATTTGACTCCTATCTTGAAAAATTTAACTCTTCGTTATACAATGGTATGGCGATATTGTTTAAAAAGAGAATTTTTTTTATTTTAAATAATATTAAAATTATAGAAAAATTCAAGCAGTCTATAGTTTTATTAATTAACACCAATTTAGGAGGTATATTTATGTTTGAAAGGTTTACTGAGCGGGCTTTACAAGTAATTATGATGTCACAAGAAGAATCAAGGCGTTTAGGCCATAATTTTGTAGGAACGGAACAAATACTTTTAGGTTTATTAGGTGAAGGCTGTGGTGTAACCACTAATGCTGTTAGAGAGTATGGAATTACTATTAGAAAAGTAAGAATAGAAGTTGAAAGACTTATAGGTAAAGGAACAGGGTTTGTTGCAATAGAGATCCCCTTTACCCCTAGAGCAAAAAAAGTATTAGAGATGTCGATAAAACAATCTAAGGAGTTAAACCATAGTTATATCAATACTGAACATATTTTTTTAGCCTTATTAAATGATACAGATGGTATATGCTCAAAAGTTTTACAAAATTTAGGTGCAAATATACCTCGAATTAAAGCTTATGTACTTAATGAATTAGATAAAAACCATGAATCTGGGTCTTCAAAAGTATTAGCTAACGTTGGATCAGGAGATCAAAACCAGACAAAGGATTTATTTCTTTTTGATGATTTAGATAGAGCTTCTTTAACAGCCCCAAACTTATTAGAGTATACAACAGATTTAACAGAAGCAGCTGAACGAGCAAAATTGGATCCTGTTGTTGGTAGACAAAATGAAATTGAACGTGTTATCCAAATTTTATCAAGACGTCGTAAAAATAACCCAATTTTAATTGGGGAGCCGGGCGTAGGTAAAACAGCAGTAGCCGAGGGCTTAGCACAAAGAATTGTTCAACGTGAAGTTCCTAGTGAAATGCATGAGCATAAAGTATTTGTTTTAGATATTACGTTATTATTAGCCGGAACAAAATATCGTGGTGAATTTGAAGAACGTTTAAAAAGAATTGTACAAGAATTGAAAGAACAAAAAAATATAATTATTGTTATCGACGAAGTCCATACATTAGTTGGGGCTGGTGCAGCAGAAGGAGCATTAGATGCTGCGAATATTTTAAAACCTGCCCTGGCACGTGGGGAATTACAATGTATAGGAGCTACAACAATTGATGAATATCGCCAGCATATTGAGAAGGACCCAGCTTTAGAACGTCGTTTCCAACCGGTTTGGGTAAATGAGCCTAGTATAGAAGAAACTATAACTATTCTAAAAGGTTTAAGATTACGTTACGAGCAACACCATAGATTAGAAATTACAAATGAAGCTTTAACTGCAGCAGCTAATTTAGGTGCTCAGTATATAGCTGATCGATTTTTACCTGATAAAGCAATTGATTTAATTGATGAAGGTAGTGCAAGAGTTCGTTTAGTAAATTATCGTCTTCCTGAAGCGGTGCATATTTTAGATAAAGAGTTGCGAACTATTTTAGATAATAAAGATTTAGCTGTTCGAGAACAAAGGTTTGAAACAGCAACTGAAATTAGAGATGATGAATTAAATTTACGTGCCCAAATGGGTGCTATTATAAAAGCACAAAAAAGAATTGTACCAAAAGGAGTATTAGAAAGATTAAAAGTTGGGGCCCAAGATATTGCTTCAATTGTGGCGT
>JAYJMD010000057.1:5495-19273 GCA_036873665.1 Laminaria sinclairii | reverse complement strand
ATTGAGAAAAACATCATTGATCTTTGTATTTACTAAAGGAGTAGTTAAACAATTATTTCAAGGTTACAACTGCACCAGCATCTTCAAGTGTTTTTTTAGTCTCTTCTGCAGCGGCTTTTGTTAGTCCTTCTTTTATAACTTTTGGTGTATTTTCAACTAATTCTTTAGCTTCTTTTAGTCCTAGTTCTGTTACGGAGCGAACTACTTTTAAGATAGGTATCTTTTTATCTTTAGGCACTTCGTCTAAACTTACATCAAACTCTGTTTTTTCTTCCCCTACTTCACCATCGTCGGAAGCTGCACCACCTGAGTTCATCATCATAACTCCTCCGCCAGCAGATGCATCAACATCAAACGTTTCCTCTATAGCTTTAACTAATTCTGCCGCTTCTAATAAAGTTAATGTTTTTAGTTCATCGATTAAAGTCGAAATTTTTTCAGTCATATTTTTATTTTATATTTTTTAATTCGTTTGTCAAAAGCTAATTAGTTTAATTTATTATTTTAAGTGATTTAAAGTTTTAAGGCAGAAATATCAATTTCGATCGAAGGTCCCATTGTACTACAAATATGAAAAGTTTTAAAATAGCGTCCCTTTACTCCAGGAGGTTTATTATTTTCAATTGAAGTATAGACAGCAACTAGGTTTTCTAATAAATCAGAATCAGCAAAATCACTTTTCCCTATTAATAAATGAACAATACCTGTTTTATCTGCTCTATATTCTAATTTACCCTTTTTAAATTCTTCTAAAGTTAATTTTACATCAGTTGTTACGGTACCAGCTTTTGGTGATGGCATTAAACCTTTTGGACCTAAAATTCTACCTAACTTAGCTAGTTTTGGCATCATATCAGGTGTAGCAATTAGTATATCGAAATTTATATCACCTTTAGTAATTATTTCTATTAAGTCATCAGAACCAATTATATCAGCTAATTCTTTATACTCTGGTGTAATACTTTCAAAAGGCATTAATACTGCAATACGTTTCGTCTTACCAGTTCCTTTAGGTAAAATTAGGGTACTTCGTAATTGTTGGTCACTATATTTGGGATCAATTGATAAAGAAATATGTGCTTCAACTGATTCTATAAATTTGGCATTTGCAGTTTCTTTTAAAATACGAATTGCATCATTTTGACTATATAAGCGTTTTTCTATTTTTTGTCGGTTCTCTTTCGTTCGCTTATTTAATTTCCTCATTCTTTTTTTGGACCCGTTATTTAAAATTTGTTAAATGTTAATCAGTTATTGTGATTCCCATATTTTTTGCAGTCCCTGCAATAATTTTAACAGCACTATCTAAATTTTTTGTATTTAAATCTGGTAATTTAATTTCGGCTATTTTTCTTATCTCACTCAATGTGATTGATCCTACTATTTGTCTATTTGGTTCTGACGCACCTTTTTTTATATTAGTAGCTTTAATGAGTAATACTGAAGCTGGTGGAGTTTTTAGTATAAATGTATAAGATCTATCTTCATATACTGATATTTCTACTGGAATAATTAAACCAATTTGATCAGCTGTTTTTGCGTTATATTCTTTACAGAAAGCCGAAATATTAACCCCGTGTTGACTAAGAGCTGGCCCTACTGGAGGTGCAGGAACAGCTTTACCTGCAGATAAAGCAAGTTTTATTATGCTAGTTACTTTTTTTGCCATATATATATTTTTTTTTGAATTTAATAATTTTAAAATTAAAAATTTATTATAAGGTTTCTAGTTTTTAATTTTTATTACAGGACGACTTCTCTTATTAATTTTTATATGATACGCGCCCTGAAGGATTTGAACCCTCGACACTAGGTTTTGGAGACCTATGTTCTACCAACTGAACTAAGGACGCTCTAGAGACCAAACACAAAAGTATTAAAATATAGGATAACCCAATTCTATCTTCTAGGTCAAATTAAATTTTAACTAATTAGTAGATACTATAAAAGTTATAAACTTAAGTTTACAAGATTAGAATAAGCAATTAAATATTAAAAAATCTAAGGTATTTTGGGTCAAAGATTAATTTTGTTGATCCAATTGGACCATTTCTATGCTTCGCTATAATTAGTTCAATTAGATTTTTTTCTAAAGTATCTTTATTGTAATACTCATCACGATATAGCATAATGACAACATCTGCATCTTGTTCAATAGAATTATGGATGATTAAATGATTCGTTAAATAGTTTGAATAATTTGAAATATGTAAATCATAAACAGGTGCTAACTTGTGGTATCTTATCCTAGTTACTTTATCCCATGTAATGGAATACTTGCTTAAATTATTTAAAGATCTAAATCCGATTAATAATTTTGCACTAATAAAATTATCTAGGGATAATTGGTCAATTTTTTTCCAACCCTTATTCGTTAAGATTTTATGATTACTACTTATTAGTAAAGACCAACCTAAAGTACTTTCTAATTTATATACCGGTTTTTGCCCAGTACATTTGAGATCGGAAATTTTTTGCTTAGAGATAGAATCACCTGTCCAACAAAAAATGGAATTATCCTTTATTTTTTTTATCTGCCGAGTAGATTTTTTAACTGAAAAATTAATACAACCACTTTCTCTTAAATCAGCTAAAATTGGTCTTTTATTTACCCTACTCTCTACGTTTCTACTCAATTGAGATAAAACAATAATTGGAATATTTAACTCACGGGCCAGTTTTTTTAGAGCTCGCGTAATTTTAGAAAGTTCTTGGACTCTATTCGCATCTTGATTTATACCTTCGAGGAGTTGTAAATAATCAATGACTAACAAACTTATTTGATTTGAGGATTCAAGATTAATTGTCTTTACTTTTAATTTTATTTCACCCACGGATAAATCTGGAGTATCGTCAATAAAAAGTCTTAGTTGTGATAAATCTTGAATCGTATTATTTATTTTAATCCATTCAGTTTCTTTAATCCTTGATGCTCTTAATCTTGTATTTGTTATTCCAACTTCAGAGGCCAATAATCTATAGAGCAATTGTTGGCGAGTCATCTCTAGACTAAAAAAAACTACTCCTGTTTTATGGTTTTGGGCAATATTTTTTGCTAAATTAAAAGCAAAAGCAGTTTTACCCATTGAAGGACGTCCAGCAATGATAATAAGATCAGAATTTTGAAACCCTTGAGTTATGATATCAAACTCTAGAAACGTTGTTTTTAATCCAGGTAACTTTGGTATCCTTAAACCTTCTTCAATTTCCTTTAAAACTTGTTGTAATCCTTCTTGGACACTAATCATATGTTTCTTTGATTTAGTTTCAGATATGAGAAAAAATTTGTGTTCAATTTTTGTAAAAATTGTTTCTAATGGTATTTCAGTTAAATAACCACTTTCAATTATTTCTTCCCCAAGTTCGATTAATGATCTTCTCAAGTATTTTTCATAAATTAATGCTATATATTCTTCTAGATTACTTAAAGTATGCATTTGATTTAAAAGATTTATAATTACATGTGCTCCACCAATTTTTGTTAAAAACCCATTATCTTGGAGCCATGTAATTAAATTTATATAATCAATTGTTTTACCTTCTGCATAAAGTAGTAATAGAGCCTTATAAATAATTTGATGAGTCTTTAAATAAAAAGCTTCAATGGGTAATTTTTCACTAATCAATAGAATAGCTTCAGGTATTGTCAAGATACTTCCTAGAACTAGTTTCTCAGCTAATAGATTATAAGGGAGTATTGTTTCTAAGTCAGATAATTCTAAGTCCCTCTTTTCCACAATATTCTATTCTGGTAATATTTCGATATTAATTTTAGCGATAACATCTGTTGTTAAAATAACTTCAATAACATATTCTCCTAATTCTTTCATATCAGGTAGTTCTAATTGGTTTTTATTTAACTCTATAGTTAAATCAACGTTATCTATTATTAAATCTAATATATGTTTTTTTGTAATTTTACCATAAAAAATACCATTTTCAGAGATTTTTTTCTTAATTGTCAATTTACCAGAATTTTCTAATAATTCTTTATTAATAATACACTTTTTACTAAATTGTATTTGTTTTACTTCTGATTCTTTTTGTTGTAATTCAAATTGGCTAATTAAACTAGGTGTAGCTATTTTACCAAGTTTTAAAGGAATTAAGTAATTTCTAATATATCCTGGTTTAACTTTAATTAGAGTACCTTGTTTCCCTAATTTTTGAACATCTTTAGTTAAAATTACTTGAATTGTTTTTTTTCGCATAGGTTATATATAATAATTTATTATTATCTTTTTTAGTAACAATAATAATTGTTACTACTAGTATTGGTATTATTATTTTGAGTTAATACAATCATCTTATAGTTTAACTTCATAAGAAAGTCAAATTTTAGATACTTCTTTTTATTTGGGTTGTTTTTTTTTTTTTAATCATATATAGTTCTCTATTATTTATAAAATATTAGAATAATAGTAATAATTTAATTAGGAGCATTATGAAAGCTATAATACAATTTATTAAAGGGGTTGAAGAAACTACTATACCTACTATTAATATAACACGTTCAACAGATGGGACTACAGGTACAGCAACTTTTATTTTTGAAGATGCTAGTCTATTTTATACAGTAGTTAATCCAGAAAGTGAAATAACAGGAATGTTTTTAATCGATAAGGAAGGGACATTAAGTACAAAAGATCTTAATGCTAAATTTATTGAAGGAAAACCAAAAACACTTCAAGCACTTTATATTATGAAAAATGCTGAGGCATGGGATCGTTTTATGAGATTTATGGAAAGATATTCAGATGAGAATAATTTGACGTTTACTAGAGCTTAAACAAATTTATATCTTTGGATAATTCAATTTTAAAATATAATTGAGCCAAGATTATCACATATATGTATCTATCTATTTTTTAATGACTATAAAATTTTATGTATATTTCTTTAAAATGGGTACAGGAGCTAATAGGACTACAAAATTTAACTTTAATTGATTTAGTCAATAGATTAACTCTTGCAGGTTTTGAAATTGAAAGTATAGATAAGAAAAAATATTTTAAAAGTAATGACCTTATTTTAGATATTAGTTTTACAGCAAATAGGGCCGATGTATCAAATATTAGAGGGTTAATAACTGAAATAACGGCTCTTTTTAATTCTAATTTATTTTTGCAAACACCTACGAATATAAAACCCTTAATTTTATTAAATTCGTATAAAAAAACTTTAAATTCAACCCAAAGTTTTTATAGTCAGAGTATTAATTATAGATCCTTATTAAAAAGTAGAAATTTTGAATGTTTTAAACATTATAAAATATTAAGATGGGAATACTCTTTATGGGAACGTTATTTGCAAAAAAAATCTTTTAGTAAAGTTATAAAAAATTTAACAAGCGAGAATCTATTACATTCTGATGACTGCGTAACTTTATTCAATATGAAAAGTCAAAAGCTAAGAATAAAAGAATCTCCTTATTGGATAAAAAAGCGGTTATTATTAATGGGTTTTAAACCGGTTAATAATGTTATAGATACTATAAATTATTTACTATTAGAAACGGGACAAGTTTTTTTTGCTTATGACCTCGAGACCTTACAGCAACTTGTAGGAACTTCAGAAATAAATTTTGTTCCTAATTACGCCACAGAAAAGTCTTTATTCCCTATAGAAGAATCAAAAATAATAGAATTAACTAAAGATGTTTTAGTTTTAAATATTAATAATAAAATGATTTCGATAGCAGGTTTAATTCAAAATTATCATACTCTTGTAAATACAGATACTTCATATGTAATACTTCAATATGGTTTATATGATTCAAAAAAAATTAAAAAATCATCAAAGATTCTAGGTCTACGAACTGATTATTCAATAAAGCTCGAGAAACAAACGGACTTAAATTTACTTGAACAAGCCCATTTAAGGTTAATGCATATATTTTGGACCCAAAATATAAAGTTTGAACCTATGTGTGCTAATAAAAATCTTTTTTTCAGTTTAAAAAATAACTCTTCTTTACTTTATAGATATGTAGAACAATCTGAAAAAAAAATAAGAATCGTTTATGAAAACCTAAAAAGATTAACAGGACCTTCTAATGGAAATACTGAGTTAAGTAATTTCCAAATAATAACAAATTTAAAATTACTTAATTTTAAAGTTCGGTTTGAGACAGGTCAAAATTGTTATCTATTTAGTCCTTTAACCAGAAAACTTGATATTGAGAGAGAAGTAGACGTTATAGAAGAGGTTGTAAGAACTATCGGATTTAATAAATTTGAACCTTTAAATCTAAGCAACCACGAAGTAGGTTCTTTGACCAAAATTGAAAAACTTAAAAGACAATTAAGGAATTATTTTATAAATTTAGGTTTTAACGAAAGTATTCATTCTATACTGATGAAAAAAACCTCTGAAGATGAAATAAGATTAAAAAACCCACTGTATAATGAATCCTCTGCTTTAAGGTTAAGCCTATTAGATGGTTTGATAGAAAAAATCCAGTTTAACCAAAAAAATATTGGGAAAAGCTTTGAGACTTTTGAATTAGGCAGAGTTTATAAGCATTTAGTAAATGGTGATAAAAAAGAAGTAGAAGTTATTAGTGGGGTTTTTGGAGGTAAAAATTTCCGTTCAAATTGGGGTAGCGAAAATTCAACTATAAATTGGTTCGAAGCTAAAGGCCTTCTTGAAACTTTTCTTGAAAAATTAAATATCCCAGTCTCAATTTATTGGAACCCAGCAAATAATTATGGAACAAAATTCCACCCTAATCTTACCACTGAGTTATTTATAGGGGGCCAAAAATTGGGTGTTTTCGGTCAAATACACCCAACTTTAGCTTTGAAAAATAATATAAGTAGAAAGATTTATTTATTTGAGATGGATATAGAAGTATTAAATCATTTTTCACAGAGTAAAACTTTGATTAATTATTTGCCATATTCTTCATACCCTATTTCTAATGTAGATTTAAGTTTTATAGTAAAGAAATCTATATTTTCTCAGGAAATTGAACAAATAATTTCTACATTTGGACAACCCTTACTGAAATCTGTAAGTTTATTCGATTATTACTCAAAGGAGCCGATAAAAAAAGGCTATTGTAGTTTAAGCTTTAAATTACAATTTCAATCTAAAATTCGAACACTATCTAGTGATGAAGTAGCAAAACTCATTAATCCTATCATATTTTACTTAGAAAAACATTATGATATAAAATTCCAAGAATAAATTTTGTATATATCGATTCTTATTATCAAACAAATAAAAAAAATTTATGCCGTTACCTAACGTCACATCAAAATTTGATTTTAATAAATTTGGTCTAATTTTATCAAAGTATAGTTACCAAATTAAAAAAAACGATATATTAGCTGGTATTATAATAGGGGTAGAATCAAACTATGCTTTAGTTGATCTTGGATTAGAACAAATATGTTTTTTACCATTAAAAGAAATTTCTATTTACCCTACAATGGATCCGCGTGAGTTATTAAATACTAATTTTGTTGGCGAATTTTTGATTCTTGATATTATTAATAATTCTGGCCGAATAATTGTTTCTTTAAAACGGTTAGAATCAATTTATTTATGGAACCGTCTAAGACAAATTGATTTTACAAATATGACTATTTATGCCAAAATTCAAAAATCACTAGGAAAGGGAAAACTAGTAATTTTTAATGGATTGCGATTTTTTGTATTAAACTCAAATATCCCAAAATATTATCTAAAGGCAAATAATAAAAATCTTTTTATGCCATTTAAATTTCTTGAAGTTAAAGATTATTTTCATATTGCTCATGTTAGCTCAAGGTTAGCTATATTTAGTAAAGTAAATAAAAATTTGTCCATCGGGAAAATCTATCTAGGTAATATTACCTCTATAAGAGATTTCGGCATTTTTATTAATGTTTTAGGAATAAAATGTTTCTTACATATTTCTGAAATTTCCCAAAAGCATAATAAAACACCAAATCTTAGGGCGTTATACAAGCTTGGTGATCAGATACTGATAAAAATTATTTATAAGGATACAAAGCGGGGTAGAATTTCGGTAACTTTAGAAAGTTAACTCGTTAACCACCGCCAACAATTGTAATAATTTCAATTTTATCTTCTTCTCTTAGGTATTGAGAATTTTTGTTTAAATAATTATGAATTTTCCCGTTATGCTGGATTATAACAAGCTCTTTCTGATGATTAAAGAATTTTAGAAGATCAAATACTTGAGAAGGTTGCGTCATATATACTTTATATTCACAACCGTTTAAAGATACGAGTAATAAAAAAAGATTTATTTTCATTTGTTTAATTTTTCATTAGTATATCTATAGAGTATATTATATAGGTATCAAGGTGGGTGTAGCCAAGTGGTTAAGGCAGTGGGTTGTGATTCCGCCATCCGCGGGTTCAAGTCCCGTCATTCACCCTCGATACCTAGTTTTAAAATAATAATTTTTATAAATTCAATTGTAAGTGTAAAATTACTATTTAAAGTAGACAAATAAATGCTTGTGTAGCTCAATTGGTAGAGCAACTGATTTGTAATCAGTAGGTTGAAGGTTCAAGTCCTTTCACCAGCTAAAAATCTTTTATAATTTCTATTAAATTAAAATTTAAGTATCTGTGTATCATCAGTATTTAATTAATTTATTATTATTAACCTAATAATTTGAGTTCATTCTTGTAGTAATATTTATATTTATATAATATAAATCTTTATTTTAAGTAAGAATTATTTTATCGAGTCCTTCAATTTATTTAATGTAGTTTTTGGAACATTATTTTACTACTTAACAATATAAAATATAATAATATTTCGTTCGTCCAAAATTTTATTAACCAATACAGTTAAGATAATTATGTTGTATAATGTTTATCGAGAAAGTAAGATTAAGGGCAGTTAGCTCAGTGGTAGAGCGTCTGCCTTACAAGCAGAGGGTCACTGGTTCAAGTCCAGTACTGCCCAATTCTTCCTTCCTTACCTTAATGGGCTCATCGTCTAATGGATAAAGACCGAAACCTTCTAAGTTTCTAATGTAGGTTCAATTCCTTCTGAGCCTACTCAGTTACTTTAAATTAATACTTATTATAATAAGAATCTTGACGCTCTTAAAAAGATTTAGTATCCTTAGTATATGTAAATATACCCAAATCTTTTAGCTTATTAAATACGTTTCAAAAAAATAGAATAAAATGTCTCACTACACATCTATTAAAACGAAATATACAAATTCCACTGTATTAAAGAAAGTTATAAATAAACTTGGATACCCTTATGTAGAAGATAATAATAATAATAATATTGAGGTTCCTGTAATTTTTTCAAAAAGTTTAAAATCTAGTATTTATGAAAATTCTTATCAGAATTATTTAGCTTTTAAATCTAATAATTTATCTTATGATATAATTACAGATTCTCAATCTTGGACACAAAAAGAAATCATTAGTACGTTTTTAAAAAAACTTGAATTAAATTACGGTTACTCTGAAACAATACACCAAGCCCTTGGTTTAGGTTTTGTTAGATCAAAAGTTCTTACAACAAATAATAAAAATAATAGATTTGTTTTTCAAAGATGTGTTGAAGTTAAACGTTAAATAATTATTAATTGAAGAAAGCCTTTGAAGAGTTATATCGGTTAATGAAAAAGTTTTAGTTATATTACTTAACTACTAATTTACTAATCGATATAATAAATACTAAAATTGAAATTTTAGGTAGTTAAAGTAAATAAAAAATTTGACTTTTTTTAACCTCATAATATAAATTTGATAGTAATTTTAAAGTACTAGTTTTTCTTAACCAATAAAAATTATATAAACGTTTTTTTAAGTTTAAAAAAGTTATAATAAATAAATAATCTTATCTATATTTAATTTTTGGAGTGACAAATATGAATGAAACAAATGCTACATTGCAACAACTTGTAAACCAACCATATAAATATGGATTTTCTACTGATGTTGAAACTGAAACACTTCCTCCAGGTTTAAATGAAAATATAATCAGAAATATTATTAAAAAAAATAATGAACCCGATTATATGTTCCACTTCCGAACAGGGGCATTAAAAAAATGGCGAAAAATGAAAAGTCCAAGTTGGGCTAAATTAGATTTTTTGGAAATGGATTACCAAAAAATCGTTTATTATTCTGCACCAAAAACAAAAAAAACCTTAGCTAATTTAGATGAAGTTGACCCAGAAATAAGGGATACTTTTGATAAATTAGGAATATCATTAAACGAACAAAAACGTTTATCAAACGTTGCAGTAGACGCAGTTTTTGATAGTATTTCAATTGCAACGACATTTAAAGAAGAATTAGAAAAATATGGGGTTATTTTTTGTCCTATCTCAGAAGCTATTAAAGTTTACCCTCATTTAATAAAACAGTTTTTAGGTACTGTAGTACCTTCTGGTGATAATTTTTTTGCTGCATTAAATTCGGCCGTATTTACAGATGGGTCATTTTGTTATATTCCAAAAAATTTAAAATGCCCTTTAGAATTATCAACGTATTTCCGTATCAATAATAAAGAAGCGGGACAATTTGAACGTACTCTAATCGTAGCAGAAGAAGGAAGTTACGTTAGTTATCTTGAAGGATGTACAGCTCCACAATATGATACTAATCAATTACATGCAGCTATTGTAGAGTTAATTGCGTTAAAAAATGCAGAAATAAAATACTCAACGGTACAAAATTGGTATGCAGGTGATAAAAATGGAATCGGTGGAATTTATAATTTTGTAACGAAACGTGGTTTATGCGTAGGAGAAAACTCGAAAATATCCTGGACACAAGTGGAAACAGGATCTGCTATTACTTGGAAATACCCTAGTTGTGTTTTAATTGGTAATAAATCCCAAGGAGAGTTTTATTCAGTAGCTTTAACAACTAATATGCAGCAAGCTGATACGGGTACTAAAATGATCCATGTTGGTTCTAATACAAAAAGCCAAATAATTTCGAAAGGAATATCTGGCGGTTTTTCAAAAAATAGTTATCGTGGGTTAGTTAAAATCGGTACAAAAGCTTTAAATAGTCGAAATTTTTCTCAATGCGATTCGCTTTTATTTGGTGCCGATGCTCAAGCAAATACTTTCCCTTACATACAAGTACAAAACTCAACTTCTAAAATAGAGCATGAAGCTTCCACTTCAAAAGTTGGGGAAGAACAGCTTTTTTATTTATTGCAGCGAGGTATTAATGCGGAAGATGCCGTTACATTAATATTAACTGGTTTTTGTAAAGTTGTTTTTGATGAGTTACCTATTGAGTTTGCTTCAGAAGTTGAGCATTTATTACGTATAAAATTAGAAGGGAGCGTAGGATGAGCCAGAATAATAAAGTCTCACTTTTAGAAATTAAAAATTTACATGCGAGTATTGATGATAATAAAATTTTAAAAGGAGTTAATCTATCTATTTTTGAAGGAGAAATACATGCTATAATGGGAACAAATGGTTCTGGGAAGAGTACTCTTTCAAAAGTAATTGCCGGTCACCCATCTTATGAAGTCACAGAAGGAGAAATTTTATTTCAAGGAGAAAATATTTGTGACTTGGACCCAGATTTACGCTCTCATTTAGGTTTATTTTTAGCATTCCAGTATCCAGTAGAGATCGCGGGAGTAGATAATCAAGAATTTCTTCAAGCAATTTATAATGCAAAACAAGTATCAATGAATTTACCAAAAGTAAACCCCTTGTTTTTTTATGAGTTGTTAAGAGAAAAATTAAAAATGGTTAAATTAGATGAAAGCTTTATTTCTAGAAATGTTAATGAAGGGTTTTCAGGGGGAGAGAAAAAACGAAATGAAATTTTACAATTTGCTTTATTAGACTCAAAATTAGGGATTCTTGATGAGACAGATTCAGGTCTAGATATTGATGCATTGAAATCTATCTCTGAAACAATTAATACATTAATGGAAAATAAAAGTAAAAGTGTTATTCTGATTACCCACTATAAAAGATTATTAGAATATATACGACCAGACTTTATTCATGTTATGCAAGATGGACAAATCATTAAAACAGGTGATGCCAGTCTAGCAAATTTATTGGAAGAAAAAGGTTACGACTGGTTAAAGCCTGTCCTGAATTAAAAACTTTTAAAAGATTGTCAAAACACAATTATATATAGTAATAATTATTGGTATTTAGTTAAATCTTTAAAATGAAAGATTTAACCAAATATCAAAAGATAAAATTACAGCCGAGCTTTTAAAAAAGTTTTCAGATAAATTTAAAGAAAAAAGACTTAATTAATATAGTTTTAATTTATTCTACTTTAAAGCCAACATCAATTAAGGAAATAGAATGTATAATGAACCGTTAGTTACAATAAACATAATTCCTCAGTAGCTCAGTGGTAGAGCAATCGGCTGTTAACCGATTGGTCGTAGGTTCAAATCCTACCTGGGGAGCTTCTTTAATTATTAGTTTATTGAATTTTTCAATTTATTCCTTAGAGCAGAGAAAGGTTCTACAATATTTGATAAATAAGAAATATTATTTAGATAAATAAATATCTTATCTTAGCCATTATATGAAAAATAAATAAATTAGCTGATTAGGCAAGTCTGATATTAATCATTTTATTTAAAATTTTTCTATTATCTACTTTATTATTCCTTGCAGTTAATACTTAGTAATTAACGTATGACTATTGCAATTGGACAAACAGAGCGTAGTGGGTTATTTGACCTTGTAGATGACTGGTTAAAAAGAGATCGTTTTGTTTTTGTAGGTTGGTCAGGGTTACTTCTATTTCCTTGTGCTTATTTATCACTTGGGGGCTGGTTTACTGGAACAACTTTTGTTACTTCATGGTACACACATGGATTAGCAACTTCATATTTAGAAGGTTGTAATTTCTTAACTGCAGCAGTTTCAACACCATCTAATAGTATGGGGCATTCCCTTTTACTTTTATGGGGGCCAGAAGCTCAAGGTAATTTCACACGTTGGTTCCAAATTGGTGGTCTGTGGGCTTTTATCGCATTACACGGATCATTCGCACTAATTGGATTTTGCTTACGTCAGTTTGAAATTGCTCGTTTAGTTGGGATTCGTCCTTATAACGCCATAGCTTTTTCTGGACCGATTTCGGTTTTTGTTTCTGTTTTCTTATTATATCCATTAGGACAAGCGAGTTGGTTTTTTGCTCCAAGTTTTGGGGTAGCAGCGATATTCCGTTTTTTATTATTTTTACAAGGGTTCCATAACTGGACATTAAACCCATTTCATATGATGGGTGTAGCTGGTATCCTAGGTGGAGCATTATTATGTGCTATCCATGGTGCTACTGTCGAAAATACTCTATTTGAGGATGGAGATGCTGCGAATACTTTCCGTGCATTTACACCAACACAATCAGAAGAAACTTATTCTATGGTAACAGCAAACCGTTTTTGGTCACAAATTTTTGGAGTAGCTTTTTCAAACAAGCGTTGGTTACATTTCTTTATGCTTTTTGTACCTGTAACAGGTCTATGGACAAGCGCTATCGGGATTGTAGGACTTGCTCTTAATTTAAGAGCTTACGATTTTGTATCACAAGAGCTGCGTGCTGCTGAAGATCCAGAATTTGAAACATTCTATACTAAAAATATTTTATTAAACGAAGGTATCCGTGCTTGGATGGCTGCACAAGATCAGCCACATGAAAACTTTGTATTCCCTGAGGAGGTTCTACCACGTGGAAACGCCCTTTAATATTGTAGCAGGTAGAGACATTGAATCTACAGGTTTTGCTTGGTGGTCTGGTAATGCTCGTCTTATTAACGTATCTGGTAAATTATT
>JAYJMD010000048.1:0-37724 GCA_036873665.1 Laminaria sinclairii | reverse complement strand
CTATCCAAAAATAAAAAGCTGCAAACATTGTGAACGCTGCCCCCATACTTAGTACATAATGGAAATGTGCAACCACATAATAAGTGTCATGTAAAGCAATATCAACACCTGAATTCGCTAAAACAACCCCCGTTAACCCGCCGATGGTAAAAAGAAAAAGAAAACCAATAGAAAATAACATAGGAGTTTTTAGACGAATAGAGCCCCCCCATAAAGTTGCAATCCAACTAAAAATTTTAATCCCTGTAGGTACTGCAATAATCATAGTAGCCGCTGTAAAATAAGCTCTTGTATCAATATCCAAACCTACGGTAAACATGTGATGAGCCCAAACAATAAAACCAAGTATACCTATTGAAAGCATAGCATAAACCATACCCAAGTACCCAAATACAGGTTTTCTAGCAAAAGTAGATAATATATGACTAACAATACCAAACCCTGGTAAAATTAAAATGTACACTTCAGGGTGACCAAAGAACCAAAATAAATGCTGATACAACACTGGGTCACCACCACCTGCAGGGTCAAAGAAAGTTGTATTGAAATTGCGATCTGTCAATAACATTGTAATACCACCTGCTAAAACAGGAAGCGACAATAGTAACAAAAACGCTGTAATTAAGACAGACCACACAAAAAGGGGTAATCTATCCATTGTCATACCAGGAGCTCTCATATTAAAAATTGTTGTAATAAAATTTATAGCCCCTAAAATAGAAGCAGCACCTGAAAGATGAAGGCTAAATATAGCTAAATCAACAGAAGGCCCCGAGTGGGCTTGAATACCACTAAGGGGTGGGTATACCGTCCAACCTGTACCAGCCCCAGATTCCACTAACGAAGAGGCTAAAAGAAGGATTAAAGAAGGAGGCAATAACCAAAAACTAATATTATTCATACGGGGAAAAGCCATATCGGGAGCACCAATCATCAGGGGTACAAACCAATTACCAAATCCACCAATAAGAATTGGCATAACCATAAAAAAAATCATTAAAAAAGCATGTGCAGTTACAATAACATTATACAGCTGATGATTCCCTCCTAAAAATTGATTTCCAGGACTAGCTAATTGTAAACGAATAAGCACAGACATCGCTGTTCCAAGAACCCCAGAGAAACCACCAAAAATTAAATATAATGTACCAATATCTTTATGGTTGGTGGAAAATAACCACCTAGAAGAGAAACTACTCACTGAAGAGCTAATAACCGATGGAGACCATAATCGCGATAAAGGTTTAGAATGTGTAGTAAAAGACATTAGCTAATTATTAAAACATAAGACCCAGGCCTACCTTATATGTCAAAAGATAAAAGATATTCGGACTAAACATAAAAAAGATAATAGTTAAACTGCTTAAAACTAAAACCATTGCTGCACCTTTTGATAAGGGTGCAAAAAAAAACCAATTTTTATTCTTCTCAAAATAGAAAATTTTTATCAAACGTATATAATAGAATGCAGAAATAACACTGGCAATAACAACAAAAACAGCTATAATATAGAACGACGAATCTACTAAGCTTACAAAAATATTTAATTTAGCAAAAAACCCACCAAATGGAGGTATTCCAGCTAAAGAAAAAATCATTAATGCAACTCCAAACCCCATAAGTGGGTTTGATCGAACTAAACCTATAGAATCTGAAAAAGTTAAAAGAGTACTACCAGAGGTAGAAGATAAATCAAGATGCAATATATAAACCCATAAAAATGATGCTGTAAGCATATAAACCGATAAATAAAACAAAACTGACTGTATACCCTCTATATTACCACTAGCTAACCCGAGGCATAAAAATCCTACATGACCGACACTACTAAAAGCAAGAAGCCGCTTTATTTTTGTTTCCCCTAAACCACAAACACACCCTATAAAAAGGCTGAGAAGACCACAGAGACAAAAAAAATTTTCCCACAAACTAGGGAAAAATGACCAAAAACTCATAAAGGACAAACGTAATATTACAACAAAAAAAGCAAACTTGGGTATAACAGCAAAAATAAAACCTACCAAAGTAGGAGCACCTTCATATACATCTGCTATCCACATGTGATAAGGAGCTGCACCGATTTTAAACAATAAGGCAGAAACCACACATACAAGCCCTAAATACACAAAAGGCGATGACATTGTTAAATTCTCTGTTAACAACGTTAAAGAACCTAAATTAGTTGTACCCATAGCAAAATAAATTAAAGATGCACCAAACAAAAAAAAAATAGAAGCAACAGAACCTAAAATAAAATATTTTAAGCCAGCCTCAGCAGAAAAATACGAATTCTTTTTCCAAGCCGCTAATACATAAAAAATAAGCGACAAAAATTCCATACTTAAATAAATAGAAAGAAGGTCATATGAAGAAATCAAAAGACACAAACTTAAACCAATACCAATAATAAAAACAAAAAACTCATAAACTCTAAAACGAGCTAAAAACATATAAGATTCACTTACTGACACAAAAAAAAGAAGACCTAAAAAAACTACTAATTTAGACCAAGTTCCTATGTTATCAGTAACAAAAATAGCATTCCATAAAGTTTGGGATTCAACGGGATTATTAAGTACTAAAAGCAAACTTAAAAACAAAATAGTTGAGGTTAACCGAACCATACTTGGGGTAAGGTAACTATAAAGAGAAGCAGCAGATACTCCTAAAAAACTACCGTGTAACAAAACAACTAATATGGAGATGGCAAGAAACAGCTCAGGTAAAAAAGCCGCAGTGTCATTTTGGAATATTAAAGCGAATTTCATACGTTACATTTTATAGGATTCGAACCTACGACCCACGATTTAGAAGACCGATGCTCTATCCACTGAGCTAAAAATGCTTAGAGATGAATATTTAAAAAAGAATTGTCTAAACAATACACACCTCTTTTTATTTTAAAAGTAAAGTTAATGTATACAAAAAAAGATAGAAATACTCCCCTTAAACTTTTTCCTATTATTAATGAAGAACAATTGCGTCGTTTATATAAATACAACTTAAAATTGTAAAAACATAAGCTTGAATTAGAGCAACTGCTAATTCAAGTCCGAAAAGAATTACTAATACGGCCAACGGTACTATATGAGCAACTAGTAATAATCCACCGCTACCCATCATAGCCCATGCAAACCCAGCGATTACTTTTAATAATGTATGGCCTGCCATCATATTCGCAAAAAGACGAACGGCTAAACTAAGAGGTTTAAACACATATGAAACGATTTCTATCGGGACTAATAAAAAAGCCAAAACTATAGACGTTCCACCAGGCAAAAATAAACTTAACATATGAAACCCATGTTTTGAAGCGCAAATAATCATCACACCAACAAATACTGTCAGAGCCAAAACCATTGTCTGTATAAGATGACTGGTTATAGTAAAAGAATATGGTACCAGTCCTGATACATTAGATATTAAGGTAAAACTAAAAATTACAAATAAAAAAGGAAAATATTTTTGGCCTTGCTGACCAACACTATCCCATACTAGACCTGCAGTACTTAAATAAAGACTTTCTAAAACTAATTGCCATCTGGTAGGGAAACAGCTTAACCCATAAACTGAAAGGCAATAATAAACAAAAATAAAAAAGGCTAAACCAACGCAGGTCGTTACCATTGCGTTAGTTATTGAAAAATCAAATAAACCAACACCGAAACTTAAGAGAGGAAGTATTTGAAATTGTTCTAGTGGGCTGTAAAACATGTATAAAAAAAAAATATATATATATATAGACTAAAGAGTTAGCTATCTAACTTTTAAAATTTGTAAAAAAGTTTATTTTGCGTACTTTTTATTAGCTAATTGTAAAGATCCCATAAAAATTTTAAATCACCACCACTTTACTTAAAAAAAGATTGATTATATTTAAACGAAACTTTCCATAGTTATTTTTTAAAAGATGTACTAAATATTTTTATACACTTGTTTTTAAACGGGGATTTTATCTTATTAAACACCCCTTTATAAAATATTAATAAAATGTCATTAGATTCCATTAGGCCAATAAAACTTACTTCTAGATTAATCTTATTCAAAAAATTATTAAAATTACAATCAAAACGCTTTAATCCCTTGTAACAGGAATATCAACCAATTTTTTAAAAATTGACTTTATACCTTCAAAGAAAATACTGGCACTTTCACGATAAATACCTATATCATTTCGTTTTTTGTTAAAACTAACTGAAACCTGAAAAGACTCCAATAACAACTGGAAATCGCAATTATTAGTACTTTTTTTTAAGTAATTTGAAGTAAATCTATTAGGCGATTTATAAATACATTGCGAAAAAGTATAAAAGTACCAATTGTATTTCTCAAAAAAAGAAGAATAAATCATTAAAGAAAATTCTATCTTTTTATTCGAAATTAGGTATTTATAAACTGTGGAGGTTTTATCTAAATTAGATAGAATATAATTATAAATTTGAGACGGTGTTATTTTGTATGTGTTCATTAAACAATGCCCCCAAGTATACCTAGTATTTTCTAAAAAAAAACTTGTAAAGCTAGGTGTCAAAACACCTTGGATCTCTTTTAATGAACCTAAAGATTTATAAATTTTATAATTTAAACCCCTAAAATAAAAAAATTTATTTATACTTTTGAAATCAATGAAACCTAAGGGGCAATATTTATTTTTCTTACTTTCTACCAAATTTGGAGTTGACACTAAGTTAGATAAAGATTGAATATTTAACTCAATAAATAGAAGCTCTTTATAAATAAATTTAAGACGATTATTTAAATATCCCCTAAAAGATTTAGGCACTATTTCATAGATACATGCAACAAGACATATCAACAAATCTCGCTCAAAAAAAAATTTAATATATCTTTGAAAATACTTTTCTACAAAAGTTTCCACTCCTTTGTGATAATCCTTACTAAAAAAAAAACGGTTATTTTGAAAAAAAAAGAAAAAATGAGGATTAATATACTTAAAAAACCCTGACTTAATAAACTTTAAAAAAATTGGGCTGGTATATAGAGCTGATAAAAAAGACTCGCTAAAATGTTCTAAAATATATTTTTGGATGCGTCCAAAAATATATTGAGATAGAAAAATCTCACAATATTTAATCTTGTGATATTCGCTAAAATTCTCTGACCAAAGGTTAAGTTGAGAATATCTCCTAAATACGGGACTTACTGCATAAAAATCGGCTAAATCAATTTTATTGTATCTTTTAGCCTTTACCATATAATAAAACTAAACTATTACATTAAATCCCCACCAATAAATTGTAAGGAAAAGAAATAACCATACAACATCAACAAAGTGCCAATACCAAGCAGCAGCTTCGAAACCAAAATGATGTTGACGACTAAAATGATCCCAATATAATCTTACAGTACAAACAGCTAAAAAGATTGTTCCAATAATAACATGAAATCCATGAAACCCTGTAGCCATATAAAATACTGAACCATAGACCCCATCTGACATACCAAAAGGAGCATGCATATACTCAATACCTTGCATACCTGTAAAAGCAATTGCAAACGCCAATGTTACCCCTAAGCCTTGTAAAGCTTCTTTTTTAAAACCAGCAACAATAGCATGATGAGCCCATGTTACACTAGCACCAGAAGAAAGTAAAAGAATAGTATTTAAAAACGGTAACCCCCATGGGCTAATAGCTTCTAACCCTGCAGGAGGCCAAACCCCTCCAATATTAAAAACAGGAGAAATAGAAGAAGTAAAAAAAGCCCAAAAAAAAGCAAAAAAAAACATAATCTCGGATACAATAAAAAGTATCATACCCATACGTAACCCGTGCTGAACCGCTGAAGTATGTTGACCTTCAAATAAGCCCTCACGAATAACATCTCTCCACCAAGTAAACATGACGCATAAAATAGTAAAAACTCCTAAACAAAGCAATTCCCCTCCCCCTTTATAGTTATGCATAAATAACACTCCACCAAAAGTTAAACTTAAGCCACCTAAAGCAGCCACTAAAGGCCAGGGACTAGGGTCAACTAAATGAAATGGATGCCGTTGAACCATTTTAGTTTTAGCTTTCATTAAAATGAACAAGAAGAAGGTAGGATTCGAACCTACGATGGAAGAACCAACAGATTTACAATCTGCCACTATTAACCACTCAGTCACTCCTTCAACATTAAATTCTACCTAGATATTTTAGGTTTTGTACGAAATTTTTTACGACGAACTTTAGCTGGACGACAGCCATTATGAGGATAACGTGTACCGAGATGTAAAAAAATAATTTTAACTCCCTTTTTACTAAGACCTCTTAGAACTCCCCTACGACCTTTGTTTATGCCAGACCCAAGGTAAATCGTAAATTCTGTGTAACCTAACGCAATAACTTTCTCGCCGAATAGATTACCTAAAAGTAAACCACGTGTATAAAGATTTTCTCGCTCATTATATTCATTTTCATAAGTGGGAACCCGCAATGAGCAACTAGTTTTTACTTTTTTTTCATCAGTATCTAGTAAAGTACAAAAAACATTCCTTTTTGTTGATTTAATAAGGATAACCCCCTTCTTCTCCTTATTTTTTTTTAATAAACTTTTATTCTGGTTTTCTAAAATTTCTTCTTGTGCTATATTTATCCCCGATGTTTTAACCGTGGTTAAAAATAAATTTGTATCGTCTATTTTAACTAACATTAAGCTTTAATGGTGGTCGTTTTTTTGCATTGGTATGAGTACGTTGGCCCCTAACAGGTAAACCTTTACGATGACGTAAACCACGATATGTCGAAAGAACGCACAAACGACGAATCTTATCATTTTTAAAACGACGAAGATCCGCGCCTAAATATAGAGGGGTAGCCTCAGCCAAGTTTTCCAAATTCTTCCCTTTGGTAAAAGTAACGTGACTACCACGTGAATCTGAACCGAAACCAGCTTTTTTGCATAAAATTTTAGATTGGGACAAACCTATACCATAAATATGAGATACAGACTGCACCAAAACTTTGTCTTCTGGAATAGAGGTACCGATAATAAAAGGCATAACTAGATATTTAATATATTATATGAAACAAAACAAACAAATTTTTATTACCCCCCCTCTAAAATCACAAAGACAATCATGGAACCATTCCACCGGCCGAAATAATAAAGGCCTTATAACCGCATGGCATCGTGGTGGTGGACATTCTCGCTTGTATAGAAATATTGACCTAAAACGTAAATCAACCCAAGGGATAGTAATAGGCTTAGAATACGATCCGAATAGATCCGCCTTTTTAGCAAGAATTTTTAACCCAGATACTAAAAAAAATAATTATATAATAGCACCAACTAAAATTAAAAAAGGAGATATTATACGATCAAATTCTACACGTAGTGGTCTTCAAAACGGCCATAGTAAAACATTACAAAATATACTAACTGGAAGTTTAATTTATAACCTAAGCTTATCTCCCGGAAAAGATGGTAAAATTTTAAGAGCTCCTGGGGCATTTGGCCGTATTTTAAAAAGAACTAAAACTTTAGCTAAAGTTAGACTTAAATCCGGGCAATATCGTTGGTTTGATATAAAAACAATAGCAACCAATGGTGTTGTTAGCAATCCAAATTCACGCTTTACAAAGCTTCAAAAAGCCGGTCAATCAAGATGGCTGGGAAGACGCCCAATCGTTCGAGGAGTAGCCATGAACCCAATCGACCACCCCCATGGAGGTGGTGAGGGGAAAACCTCAGGTGGGCGACCCTCCGTAACCCCGTGGGGAAAACCAACAAAAGGGCCGTCTACTCGTGCTAATAGAATACAACCAAAACCTAATGTCAAGATCTAATTGGAAAACACCATTCATAGATAAAAGTCTTTTAAAAAGATTAACCCCAGAATACGAAAAAACCCCTACATGGTCTAGACGTTCTACGATTTATCCAGCTGCCGTTGGGTTAAAATTACAAATATACAATGGTAAAGGTATGATTAGTCGTAAAATTAAACCCGAAATGGTTGGACATAAACTAGGAGAATTTGTGACAACACGAAAAAAATTTATAGCAAAAAAAAAAACAACAACAATAAATAAAAAAAAATAAATGGCACAAAAAGCTCATCCAACTATTTTAAGACCAGGAAATAACCTTTATCAAGGATGTACGCACTGGGACGAACCACGATTTTATTTTATTTTATCCACAATTCAAAAACTAATGGAATCATGTTGTTTAGGTACAACACATTATCTTGATAAAATACAAATTAACCGACACCTGGGGTTGATTCTTATAGAAACTGATCTTATACACTTACATTTTCGCTCAAAACGACGTTTAAAATCTAGGCGTTACAAAGAAAATCAACTAAAAAATAAAAAACAATCCTGGACTGTAGTAGCATGTCGACTACAAGGTGCTTTAGAATTAATACAAAAATTTACAGGAACAAAAAAAGTTACTTTACGGATTAATAGATTAAAAATTTATACTCGATCTGTACCTAAACCCGCCCGAAGACAGATGGCTTATTTCACTAAAAGTTTTAATCACATAAGATATGATTATGCCCGATATGGTATACAACTTATGTATTTAGTTATAAAAAATAAAGCAAGCGCTGCTAGCCTAACTCGGTTTTTAAAACAAAATATATGTTCGAGGCAAAGAAGAAAAAGACATTACCAATTTTTAGCATATATTAAACAAGGATTCCAAGCTTTACAAGAATATAAAGAAATACAGGGTTTAAAAATACAAATAAAAGGGAGATTTACCCATAAAGCAAAAGGACGAAGCAGAGTTTGGAAATATCAAATAGGACAAATGCCTATTAGTCAACTGAATAAAACTATACAAGCAGAATATACACAAACACAAACTGGTTATGGTAGTGTTGGGTTAAAAATTTGGATATGTAACTGAGAAAAAACAACAATCAATGCTAATGCAACCTAAAAAAACAAAATACCGTAAATATTTTAAACCCCGGGGATTACCCAATACTTCTACTAAAACCCAAAAACTAGCAGAATTAACTTGCTTCGCCGTAATTGCAATGGAATCGAGTTATTTAAATGGTCGACAAATTGAGGCAGCACGACAAAATATTCGACGAAAAGTTAAAAGAGAAGGTAAACTTGAAATTCTTGTATTTCCTGATATTGCTATAAGCCGTAAAGCCTCAGCAGCCCGTATGGGTAAAGGTAAAGGTAAGGTAGATCATTGGATTGCTTCTATATCAGCGGGACAAACTATGTTTTTACTTTATGGTATAGATGCTGAGCAAGGTATACCCGCTTTAAGCTCCGGAGCCAATAAACTTCCACTAAAAGTTAAAATTTATCAACTATAAACTATGTTTACACCTAGAAAAAGACATCTACGAAAAAAAAGATTTTTTTTACCAGAACAACGTACTTTTGCTCTGTTTAATGGTAGTAATTTAAAAACCTCTCAAATATCAAAAATACAACTATTATTGCAAAACGCTAAATTATATTCTGTACCTTTATATCTTAACCCCCCTAAACTTGGTCTAGGATGTCCACTTATTATGATAATTTATGAGACATTACAAGACTTACAAACGAATGTGCCTGAAATAGCCTTACAACTTGATTGCCTAGGTATATCTATAGATAAAAAATGGTATTCTATCAACTTTTTAGAAAACACTAACACAATCGCTTTAAACAAAAAAGCACTAAGCCTTCTTTTAGTTAAGTACAATGCTATAACCAAATAAAAACACCATTTACATAATTAAACACAAAAGCGAAAAAAGGGATTTGAACCCTCAGCTTTAAGCTTGGCAAGCTTACACTCTACCAATTGAGTTACTTCCGCTTTTCCTCTTTCCCTTTAGAAACAAAACAAATCTGTAAACCATGACCTAAACCATGAGCCTCAGATATGTCTTTTGTCGTAAAATGAAATTGACATTGAAGAGAACTTACTTCTTCAAAATAAGGAAACAATGATACCAACTCCTCAAAAGAAAAAAGATCTTTTAAAACAAAACAATATATATTTTCATGGGCCGGTACTCTTAGACCCTCAAATTGACGTACACGTGGCAATACACGAAATAATAATTTATGAAAAAAGATATACATAGCTGATCTTCTTAAAGTAATCTTACCCCCTACCCCTTCTAGTGAACCGCTATTCCTTTGCTGAGACCGCTTTTGTTGAGTAAGGTAGGGCTTTTGACCTCCAATAATATTTAAAGCCCCAAGACACGAAACAACATAATTTTCATCTGAGCTGTCCCCCCCTAAACAAATCGTTACTTTTTTGGGGGCTGGTAACAATGATACGGTTGAAATATTTTCACTAAGGATTAAATCTTTTTGAACTACTTCGTAATAATGTTTTTCAAAAGTATGCATAAAGACAATTATATTATTTTTTTAGCCATCGCTGCTAATTTTGCCCATTTCAAACCTCTTAACCTACTTGGTAATACAGCGGATATTCTAGTTCCAAGAGGTTTTTGTTGTGATGTAATAAGAGCTACTGAATTAGCTGTAAACAAGACACCTACACCAGCTTTATTACGAAAGAGTCTGCGGGTTTGTACAATAACACCGTGGTGAACTTCCGATTTATTCATTTTTAATCTAACCCGTCTACCGTACCGGGGTCGGAGACTTTGAACTGCTACAAGAACAACATCCCCTACATTAGCGTGTGCTTTACCACTTTTTTTTTTAACTTTAATACATTTAACCAGCTTTGCTCCTGAATTATCTACAACTTTAAGAAGACTCTGAGTTCTAATCATATTTACTACTTCCAGCTGGATTCGAACCAGCACGTCAAAAGACAAAAGATTTTGAATCTGCCGTGTCTACCAGTTTCACCATGGAAGCCTATCTATTAAGACTTCAACAATGAAGCTTGATCAATACGTATACTCCCCCTAACTCGAAAATAAACTAAAATAATAGCTAAACCTATAGAAGATTCACAAGCAGCAATTATCAAGATAAAAATAGCAAAAATTTGACCCATCAAATCACCTAAACACACAGAAAAAATAATAAAATTTAAGCTTACTGAAAGAAGAGCAAGCTCTAAAGACATTAGAACAACAACAATATTTGTTCTATTTAAAATAACACCTCCAATACCTATAGCAAACAATAAAGCAGAGACGAAGAAAAAATGAATAAAGTCCATAATTAATTTTTGTAAATTTAAATATCAATAACGAACACCAAAATGAATTCTACGTTTGTTAGAGACAGCTAATTTATTTAAGCTATATCTTTTACTAACAACAATCCCCTTATTTTGAGATGCCTGAAACAATTCCTTACTTAAGTTCTCCCATAATGGAGAAGACGTAGACCGGTCTCTACTTGCCTTTAATAATGACCTCATACCAAGATTAAGACCACAAATAGGAGAAATTACTCGTGGCAAATACACGTTAAATGATTGCTTATTACGACGCGTTTTTGGTTTTGGTTTAAGACGAACACCTACATCTTGTCTTACCGCAAGAATACCTAAATAGAAAATATGTATAGCCCGGCCTGGATAATCGTGATCAAGAGATTGGAGAGCTTTATTTAAAACATTTTCTGCTTTTGAACGCTTACCATCATGCATTAAAAGATTAATCATTTTTTTTACCAGAGGATCACTTTTAATACCTAAAAATTTAATAGACTTCTTTTTTTGTGAAATAATCATAATATTTTTATCAAAAACATAGACTTCTTTTATTGCATTTAGATCCTACCCAATAACTAGCATCCTTTATCTATTTTTTTTGTACCATATTTAGAACGTGAAGTCTTACGACCAGGTAATCCCTCTAAATCTAACTTATTGCGGATTAGACGATATTTGACGCCAGGAAGATCCGGTATTCTGCCACCTCGCACTAAAACCTGTGAGTGTTCCTGCAGCCTATGAACCTGACCCGGTATATAAGCTGTTAATTTAACTTTATTGGATAAACGAACTTTAACAACCTTACGTCTAGCTGAATTAGGTTTTTTTGGAGAACAAACAAATACTTTTAAGCAAACCCCTCTTTTCTGTGGGCATCCACGAAGACCCACACTCTTTACTTTTGTTTGCTTTTTACCGTAACTTTTGTTAAACCATTGATTGATGTTTGGCCTTGACATTACCAAGGAGGGGAGTTGAACCCCTATCCCGCTAGGGACTGGAACCTAAACCCAGCGTGTATACCAATTCCACCACCTTGGCTTTTGGAGTCGAAGGATTCGAACCTCCGGTCCCCGTACCAAAAACGGGCGCCTTACCAACTTGGCTAGACTCCAGTTTTTTAAAGCTCGGTTTGGCAGGGATTGAACCTACATTGTTAGCTTCATGAGAACTATGTTTTGCCAATTAAACTACAAACCGCCGTACTTTACGGAACTTTTAATTCCACCTTATTAAAACTTATAAACAAATTTACTTGTTTGTTTCTTTTCTTTTATAAGTTTTAATTTTTTGTTTGACCGACTTAACAAGCTGTGGCAAGTCAGCAAAAAAAAGAAGACCGAGAAAAAATAAAAATAAAAACTGTAAAAAACTTATTCGCATACTAATTAAAAATTTAAACTTAGGTAGAACAACAGAAAGAGAGGGACTTGAACCCCCAACCCTTGGCTTTGGAGACCAAAGTTCTACCAATTGAACTATCTTTCCTTGACTCTTCTTTTTTTTTTATGAACAGACTTAAAATATCAATATATTACTTACAAGAACTTAACTACCGTCTAACTTACACAATTTTAGGGACAATTTTTTTTTTTAGTACAACTTATACGTATAAGCAAGGGTTAATTTTTATATTTTTACCTAAAGGCTTGTCACACTTTGTTAGCACAGGATTAACTGAAATATTCTTTACTTACCTTCAGATTTGTACTATTTTTAGTTTTAGTTTTGGCCTCGGTATAACCCTGACGCAATTATACCTTTTTCTACGTCCTGGACTATACGCTTTCGAAGCAAAAACAACCCTTAATCTTTTAATTACAGCACTTATATTCTATATTTGTCTTTACGTATTTATATTCCCTATAATCGTTAAAACATTATGGGAGCTATTTTTAACCTATTCCCAAAACTTTATGGCAATCGATTTAACTTTTGAACCAAGACTCCAAGATTATTTATTTCATTTAAAACAATTAAATAAAGCTCTTACTCTTAGCTTCCCTTGTCTAATTTCCTTAAACATAATACAACTTTATACAAGCAGACAAGTATGGGTAAAATACCGTGGTGTAGCTTATATAACAGCTTTTTCTATTGCAGCTTCTATCACCCCACCAGATGTTTTAAGTCAAACTTTAATAGGATTACCCTTAATTATATTTTACGAAATACAATTAAAGTTTTGGTCTTTATACGAGGAGTATAAAAAACAATTATTAATTAGGCAACCAATCAAATCCCATAAGAATCCCCATTGAAACAAAAAATAAGGCTAAAGCGAGCGGTAAGAAACATTTCCAACCCAATTTCATTAATTGATCATATCGATAACGTGGTAAAATAGCTCGCATAATAATAAATAAAACAACAAAAAAACAAATTTTTAAACCAAACCAAATCCCATCAGGTAAAACACCTATACCAAAAGGAGACAACCACCCTCCAAAAAAACAAATGGAAGTTAACCCCCCCATCACCAACATATTAGCATATTCACCTAAAAAAAATAAAGCAAATCCCATAGCTGAATATTCTACATTATAACCTGATACCAACTCTGCTTCTGCTTCTGGTAAATCAAAAGGATGGCGATTAGTCTCAGCTAAACATCCGATAAAAAACATTATACTAACAGGTAACAAAGGAAAAACAAGCCAAATATTTAATTGGGCAATTACTATCTCCGTTAAATTTAAAGTACCTACGCATAAACAAACATTAATAAGACTAATACCCATTGAAATCTCATAAGAAACCATCTGCGCAGCAGAACGCAAAGCACCTAAAAAAGCATATTTTGAATTACTCGACCAACCAGAAATCAATACTCCGTATACACCAAGAGAAGAAACAGCTAAAAAATAAAGACCCCCAAGCTGAGAATCTGCAATAACATTACCATAACTGAAAGGGATAACAGCCCAACTAATTAAACTTAAAATAAAAGTACAAAGGGGGGCTAATACAAAAAGCACAATATTTGCATTTGTAGGTAAAACGGTTTCTTTAACAAAAAGTTTAAGGCCATCAGCTAAAGGCTGAAGCAATCCCATATAACCAATAACGTTTGGACCACGCCTTCTTTGAATACCTGCCATAATTTTCCGCTCCGCTAGAGTAAAATAGGCTACGGCAATCAGTAAAGGAATAACAAGGTCAAGAATATTTAAAAAAATAGTTAGAGAAGTTAACCACATAATGAATTAAATTATTTAATTATGAACAATACCTAGAATCAATATAAAAATCACTATAAATAACTATACCTAGAAGACCAAAGAGCTTCATCTACATCTACTCTAAAAGGATACATAACAGGGGCACAAACGTTAGAAGAAAGAATAAAACTTAAATTTGAATAATCTGTCTGTACCCATTTTGGTGTAGGATAAAGATGAAGCTCAAACTTAAACCGGTTGGATAATCGCCAACGCTCTAATTTTACGTGAAAAGAACGAAAGCGTTTATAACGAGCTACTAATCTGGCTTTAATAGCAGAACGTTGAGACGAACAGAATTCAACATAATCCCCTTTTTGAAGAATAAATCCACCATGCCCTATTTTTTTACCATTTACTAATACCTTATTATGAAGGATAGCCTGCCGACTGTAGTAAATCGAATGGAAAAAACCTAAACGATATAAACTAATGTCCAAACGTCCTTCTAAGGCTTCAATTAATTTTTGAGGTGGATTCTTTAAAGCGATTAAAGGTTGACAAAATCGTTTAAAAGCTTTGTGACTTAGATCTCCATAAAAGCGTCTTATAGATAATAAAAGCGATAAAGTATTCCTATAACTTATCCGATTATACTTAAAAGTTTGATTAGGTCGGACACGAGGTTTAAGAAAATTATAATCATGACATAAAGGATGGCGGTATCTATTTATATTGGCAAGAGGGCGATGACGACGCTTTTGACTTCCCAACACTCCTATAATACTATCCCATTTAGGCCGAAGAAAAGTTTTTTCTTTAGATAACAAATCTCCCCAAATATCAGTTCTAGACCATAAACAAGATTTATATTTGTGTTTAAACCGCATTATTTATTATTACCCTCTTCCCTTAAATTAAAAGAACTTTTAGAGACTTCCTTTACCCGAGCTGAGCCTAAAAGACTAGAAAATACCTGTCCTTTTTTTTTGGATCTCATCCGCGTACCTTTAACACAAGTCATAAAAATTAAACTAAAAAACCAAGAAGCTAATAAAGGCGATTCAAGATTTAAATTGAAAGGGTAAGATACTTTACTCATTGTAGGACTCCCAACACCAATCAACAATAAACATTTTCTATGAGCCTCTACTAAATTCTCCTTTTCTATATCACTTAAGAATACTAAATCGACATCTTTTGATTTAGCTAAGTAACTCCGTTTCCATTTTATATAACTTATATTAGGCTCATGAGAAAGACAAATTTTAAAAAGAGGAGAATCGCAAACAAAAAGAATTTTTCCCTCTGCTAATATTGTCTTTTTCAAAACTTCTAAAGTTGCACGTATACCATATAAACTTTTTTCAAGATTATAAAAATAATAAATATTTCGTTTCCCTAAAAGATAGGGATGCATTGTCTTTGAAATTCGAACATCCTCATTAAAAGGACGAGGAACTAAATATCCAGAAAATCCAATTAAAAAAGAAAGAAGACGATAATGCTCTATTCTAACCATTAAGTTTTTTTACCTTCTTTGCACAATATTATTTCATTTTCATATAAAACCCCTGCCCCTTTATAAGAATCAGGGTACCGATACCTTCTTATATTACTTGCAAAATTTTGTAAAACCCCTAAATTAGCAGAAGTCAAAGAAAAAGTTTTTTTACCCAAATTTACTGAAACATCCTCAGGAATATTAACTACCATAGACTTACTGTAACCTAAAAAAAATATAAGAGTTTTTTTATTTTGGCGTACCCTATAACCAATCCCTTTAAGTTGTAATTCAATAGTATACCCTAAAATAACCCCAAAAATAGCTTGAGTAAAAAGAGAACTTTCATACGGTGTTAAGTACGGTAAAAATAAAACCATATTACCTTTTCGATGAAGATTACTAACTGAATCAAAAATTACAGCTCCTTTAGAACCTGATACACTAACTTTACCATTATTACTTGAACACCTAACACCTATAGGTAAGCGAAAAACTGGAATTGTCATGCCGCGTATGCTAAAACTTCACCACCTTCTCCTTTACGCACACATTGTTCATTAGTCAGAATCCCTTTTGGTGTCGATAAAATTAAAACACCAAACCCATTCGACAAGCGCGCAAGATCTAAGAAAGAAAGATAAATACGATCACGTGGCCGAGAAATTACAACAAGACGAGTGCAAATTGGGGATCCATCATGATATTTAAGAAAGACTGTAATGGCACCCTCATCTGTTTTGGTATACCCTTTAATTAAATTTTCTTTCCATAAAATATCTAGGACTTTAGTACAAAAGCGTACTTCCTTAAAAGATACCCCAAAATGATATACCATATACCCATTACGTAGCTTATTAATTATCTTTGCAAGCATTGCTTTTGTTTGGGATCGGGCTTGAACCGACGACCTAAGGATTTTCAGTCCTTCACTCTACCAACTGAGCTACCCAAACTAAATAAGTGTAAGCTTACTTGCTTTTCTTATTTAGAATATTTTATCTCCCCAAGTCGGACTTGAACCAACGACTTTATGGTTAACAGCCACATGCTCTACCAACTGAGCTATTGGAGAAGGCCGGAGAGGGGCTTGAACCCTCATTTATGGGTTTGCAACCCATCGCATTAAACCTTTATACTATCTAGCCAAGGCGGGCGAGGAGACTTGAACCCCCGTCTTTCAGAACCACAACCTGACACTCTAACCAACTGAGTTACGCTCGCCATTTTGCGACTTATCGGATTTGAACCGATACTCTTAAAATAGAAACAGATTTTAAGTCTGACGTGTCTACCAATTTCACCAAAGTCGCAAGACAATAAGTTAAATTTATTTGGCGGAGAAGGGATTCGAACCCCTGACATTTGGGATATGATTCCAACATTCTAACCACTGAACTACACCGCCTTTGTATACTAAAATAACTAACAATATTTCTCTAAAATAATATTTTTGTAATTGCTACTGGAGAATTTTCTTACAGAGCGAATAGAATCAAGAAAGCCATCATTAAAGCAAATAAGGCAATCGCTTCAGTTAAAGCAAAACCCAAAATAGCAATTCTAAATAACTCATCTTTCAGAGAAGGATTACGTGCAGTACCCAAAACAAGAGCACCAAATACGGTTCCAATACCCACACCTGCTCCAGCTAACCCAATAGTAGCTAAACCAGCACCCAAAAGTTTAGCTGCTTGAACTAACATTTAAAAAAGGGTGAAAAATTTAATGACGAGACACTTTAAAAAAAGATAAGTTTTTATAAATATTATCTTATGATGGGAACAGAGAGGATCGAACTCCCGACTTCGTGCTTGTAAGGCACACACTCTACCACTAAGTTATGCTCCCCTTGAATGGAGATAAAGAGACTCGAACTCTTGACCTCATGCTTGCAAAGCACACACTCTACCAACTGAGTTATATCCCCATAAACCTATTAAGGGCATATTGTTAGGGTACTAGAGGGGGTACGTGTTTTATCAATTATTTTTATAATGAAAACTGAACACGTACCCCCTTAAGCAAATTTAAACCAAATACGTTTGGGCGTATTGGGAGTTGAACCCAAGACCCTCGGATTAAAAGTCCACCACTCTAACCAACTGAGCTATACGCCCGAAAAGCTATTAAAACTTTATATGGATAAAAACGATATAATTTTTAGGGATTAGTACGGGTCAGCTGAAAGCCTCACAGCTCTTACACCTCCCGCCTATCAAAGTGGTAATCTTCCACCCCCTTTCGAAAACTTTACTAGAGGAGAGCTTCTCGCCTAATGGTCGATTATCTCTTCTCGATGTAGCTACCCGGCGATGCCCCTTAGGAAACAACCGGAACACAAGAGATCGAGTTTTCCTGGTCCTCTCGTACTAAGGTCTAGTCCTCGGAATTTTCAAACACCTACAGAAGATAGGGACCAAACTGTCTCACGACGTTCTAAACCCAACTCACGTACCACTTTCGTCGGCGAACAGCCGAACCCTTGGAACCTTTTCCAGCTCCAGGATGTGATGAGTCGACATCGAGGTGCCAAACGAACCCGTCGATAGGGGCTCTAGAGGATCATTAGCCTGTTATCCCCGGCGTACCTTTTATCCATTGCGCGATGGCCTTTCCACAAAGAACCACCGGATCACTATGACCGACTTACGTCTCTGATCGAAATGTCTTTCTTTCAGTCAAGCAGGCTTATACCATTATACTCAATTCCCCTTAGAAGGAGATGAACCTACCTTTGTATGCCTCCGTTACTCTTTAGGAGGCGACCGCCCCAGTCAAACTACCTAGCAAACACTGTCCCTAAGTTAGTAAGCCAACAGATCTCGGGGTGGTATTTCACTATAGCTTCACCAATCTCGAACGAGAAAGAATCATAAGCTCCCACCTATTCTACACTAGAGTCTTTGACCTACAATATTTGCTTATAGTAAAGGTGCACGGGGTCTTTCCGTCCAGCTGTAGGATGGTCGCATCTTCACGACCTATGTAATTTCACTGAGTCCCTGTTGGAGACAGCGGGGAAGTCGTTACACCATTCATGCGGGTCGGAACTTACCCGACAAGGAATTTCGCTACCTTAGGACCGTCATAGTTACAGCCGCCGTTTACCGGGGTTTGACCTCAATGCGTAAACATCAAAGCTTTACCTACCGGCACCGGGCAGGTGTCAGTCTCTATACATCCTCTTGCGAGTTAGCAGAGACCTGTGTTTTTAATAAACAGTCGCCACCCCCGATTTTGTGACAAAGACAAAAGCTTACGCTACATGCCTTTACTCCTTATTCCGAAGTTACAGAGTCATTTTGCCGAGTTCCTTCAACAGGGTTATCTCAAGGCCTTAGTGTTCTCCACCCGTCCACCTGAGGCGGTTTAAGGTACGGTATTAATAAAGTACCTTTTTCTTGGAAAAAATAATTTACCCTTGACAAATTCAAGAATAAAGTGAATTTTTCGTCAGCAACTTTTAACAGTAGAATCTTACCCATTACTGAAAGCCTTGGCTTAACAGCTTAGGGACCGTTTTAAATCGAGGTGTTACCCTCTCACGACCCAGTTTTACTTAAGATCGGAAACCTTGGACTTACGGCCACAATGCTTTAATTTCATTGTTTTATGCTACTCATGCAAGTATTCTCGCTTCCGATATCTTGATCTTAACTTACGTTAAAACTTCTACGACTTACGGAATGTTCTGCTACCACAAAAAAGTATATAAATAATATACTTTTTTGTCTGAGGCTTCGGTAATAGTTTTAAGCCCTCAAAATTGGCGGGACTTCTACTCTAGGTCAGTGAGCTGTTACGCTGTCTTAAAAGGATGGCTGCTTCCAAGCCTACCTCCTGACGGTCTCAGAGCAAAAATCACCTTTACCACTGAAACTATTTTATGGACCTTAGCCTACAGTCTGGGCTGTTTCCCTCTTGAGTATGAATCTTAGCATACATACTCTGTCTGCCCTGAATGAAAAATCTGTATTCGGAGTTTGCCAAAGTTTAGTAAGAGAAGATCTCCCCCTTGCTTATACAGTGCTCTACCCCAGACTTGCTGCTCAGGACGCTCTACTTCAATAGATTTCGCAGAAATCCAGCTATCACCGACTTTGATTGGCCTTTCACCCCTAAACTCAAGTCATCCCAGTATTTTGCCACATACACGGGTTCGGCCCTCCAAAGAATGTTGCCACTACAATATCAGCCTGCTCAAGTTTAGATCAGCCGGTTTCGGGTACTTAACAAAGGACTTTAGGGTGCCACAAAGGACTCGATTTCTCTTCGCCTACACTTTTATTAGCTTAAGCTTGCCCTTTATTAAGATTCACTTGCCCATTATACAAAAGGTATGCCGTTGCTTATTGCAGCTCCGACTCAAATATGGAGTTTCAGGATCTTTGCACTGTCGCAACTTCTTTTTCACCTTTCCCTCACGGTACTTGTTCACTATCGGTAAGAAAAATAACTAAAGGCTTTGAGGGTGGTCCCCCAATACTCAGACAAGGTAAACTTGCCTCGTCTTACTTTCACGAATAAAAAAAGGATTACAGGACTAACACCTTCTAGGGTAGAAATTTTGTTATAAAACAAAACTTCTTTTCATCCTTAATAATAATATTTTCGTTTTGCCTTTTTATCGCTTTCGCTCACCACTACTAACGATATCTCGGTTGATTTGGTCTACAGGGTACTGAGATGTTTCACTTCCCCCTTGATACTGCCTAAGCAGCAGGCTTTTTAGCCTCGGTTTCCCATTTTAGGTTGGTTGACGTCACAGGCTTTCCTCGTGTCAACACTTTCGCGATTGTCCGCGCCTATATTTTTCTTCCAAGGCATTCACTCCACACTAAACTAGTATATTAAAGATAAACCATTATACGGGTATTTCAATACTAAATAAATAAAACTAATAATAAAAGTTTGCTAAACTGAGAGAATAGGCGAAATCAAGAGAATAGGATTTGAACCTATGACTTCTCGCTCCCAAAGCGAACACGCTACCACTGCGTCACCTCCCGAATTGCATAAAACCCAAAGTAGATGCCTAACCCTATTTTTAACCCTTAAAGTTTTTTTATTTTAAACAATAATTATCGATCTACCTCACCAAAAACAATATCTTGTGTTCCTATTATAGTTACGACATCAGCTAACATATGAGAATTAGCCATAAAATTAAGAGCTTGAAGATGAGAAAAACCTGGAGCTTTGATCTTACAACGATATGGTCGATTACTTCCATCTGAAACCAAATACACCCCAAACTCTCCTTTCGGGGCTTCAGTAGCGGTATAAGTTTCACCTACAGGTACAACAACCCCTTCAGTATATAATTTAAAATGGTGAATTAGGGCTTCCATGCTTTGCTTAACATCTGCACGTGAAGGTGGACTAATTTTAGAATCATCTATTTTAATGCTTCCTTCAGGTATTTTATTTAAACACTGATAAATTATACTAAGGGATTGTCTCATTTCCTCAACCCGAACAAGATAACGGTCATAACAATCCCCTGTTTTACCTACAACCCCTTGGAAAGACAACTCAGAATACGCGTCATAAGGTTCATTTTTACGTAAATCCCAACGAACGCCAGATCCACGCAACATAACACCAGAAAATCCCCAATCTATGGCTTCTTGAGCGCTTACAACTCCGATATCAACTAACCTTTCTTTCCATATCCGATTGTCAGTTAGCATTTCTTCCATTTCGTCTAACCGCTGACCAAATTGAGCAGAAAAAGAAAATATATCATCTATTAAACCAATACTTATATCTTGACTAACACCCCCAGGTCGAAAATAACTAGCATGCATACGTGCACCACTAACTCTTTCATAAAATTCCATTAATTTTTCTCTTTCTTCGAATGCCCATAAAAAAGGTGTCATGGCTCCCACATCCATAGCATGACAACCTACGGCTAAAAGATGATTTAAAATTCTAGTTATTTCTGCAAAAAGGACTCTAATATATTGAGCTCGTTTAGGTACCGAGATCTGTAATAAATTTTCAACAGCTAAAGCATAGGTATGCTCTTGACACATCATTGAAACGTAATCTAAACGATCAAAATAAGGCAAAGCTTGAAAATAAGTTTTAGCCTCTATTAACTTTTCAGTACCTCTATGAAGCAAACCTATATGGGGGTCGGCTCGTTGAACCACTTCCCCATTAAGTTCTAGTATAAGACGTAAAACCCCATGAGCCGCTGGGTGTTGTGGGCCAAAATTTATTGTAAAATGTTTAAGTTTTTTATTGAATTCTTTTTTTTTCAATGACATAATAAAAATTGTAATAAATTGTTATGTCTTATAACAATTTTAAATACCAAAACGTAATATTTTCCTTCTATAAAAATAATAAAAGATTTTTAAAATTAGCGCCAGAAGGATTTGAACCTACGACCTCCAGGGCATGAGCCTGACGAGCTAACCTGACTACTCTATAGCGCAACTCTTACTAAAATAAATTATTTTTATATGAAGCCATGGTTCCCACAAAAGTAGTATGTATGGCTATCTAGATAAGAACGCTCGAGTTCGGTAAGAGTTCGGGTATAGACCTAGATATAGAGGCAAGCCTCTTAATGATATATTCCAGCCGCAGGTTCCCCTACGACTACCTTGTTACGACTTCATCCCGGTTGCTTACCTGTCCTTTAAAAAGAGTTCCCAGACTCACTTAACCCAAGTAAATCTTTTAACCAAATAAGTATGTGTTTGAAAGGTTGACTCCAAAATCTTCTGGCCAAGTCAACTTCCAGGACGTGACGGGCGGTGTGTGCAAGGCCCAGTGACGTATTCACCGCGACATCCTGATCCGCGATTACTAGTGATTCCAGCTTTATGGGGGCGAGTTGCAGCCCCCAATCCGAACTAAGGAAAGGTTTAAAGATTGGCTCTGAATTACTCCCTCGCAACTTATTGTCCTTCCCATTGTAGCACGTGTGTAGCCCAGTTCATAAGGGCCATGAAGACTTGACCTCATCCCTACCTTCCTCCCGCTTAGTGCTGGCAGTGTCTATTCAGTTTATTCCTTGGAAAATCCCATTTCAAAACATAAAAGAGATAAGGGTTGCGCTCAGTTACAGGAATTAACCGTACATCTCACGACACGAGCTGACGACAGCCATGCAACACCTGAAAGTCCCAAAATTCTTAACGTCTCCGAAAGAACGACAGACTTACTAGAACTGGTAAGGTTACGCGCGTATTATCGCATTAAACCACATGCTCCACCACTTGTTTGAACCCCCGCCAATTCCGTTGATTTTTAAGCTTGCGCTCGTACTCCTCAGGCGGAGTGCTTAATGCCTTAGCTATGTCTTCTAGATTTCTAAAAGCTAGCACTCATCGTTGACAGCGTAGACTACCAGGGTCTCAAATCCTGTTCGCTACCTACGCCTTCGCCCCTCAGCGTCAGTACTGAACAAGAAAATCGCTTTCGCACATGATGTTCTCTTACACTTATCCGGATTCTAACCCTAATTGAAAAATTCCATCTTCCTCTGTCAGACTCAAGCTTTCCTGTTTTAAATGCCTATCTATAGTTAAGCTACAGTTTTTGACAAATAACATATCAGAAAACCACCTACGGGCCCTTTACGCCCAGTTATGACGAATAAGGCTTGCCCCCTCCGTATTACCGCGACTGCTGGCACGAAGTTAGTCGGGACTTATTCTTAATATACTGTCATTATCCTCAATTAAAAAAGAGGTTTACAACCTAAGCCTTCAATCCCTCACCAAGCCTTGCTGGATCAAGCTTTCGCTCATTGTCCAATATTCCTTACTGCTGCCTTCAAATGAAACCTGGGCCTTGTCTCAGTCCCAGTGTGATTGATCGTCCTATCAGACCAACTAAGCATCATCGGCTTGGTGAGCTTTACTTCACCAACTACCTAATACTGAACCTAATCATCTTCAACCGGCGGACCTTTATATATATTTATCCGGTATTTTCCTGTTGCCTTCTCCTCTGGAGGATGGGATTATCCCGAAGTTGAAGCCAGATATTAGCCTATTACTCACCCGTACGCTATGGTTTTAACCATTCAACTCGCATGTATTCAAGCAGGCTTATAGCCTTCACTCTGAGCCAGGATCAAACTCATTTTTTTTAATACCACATTTACATATTACTATGAAATAGTGGAATTTTATTGTAATTATATTTAATTATAATATTCGCATATTATGCTAAAACACAAAATTTCTTAAAATACTATTTTTAAAAGTTCATTTGTTATAAAACTAACAAATTATCTTTCTCTATTACTATCGGTGATACTATTCCAGAGCATCAACTTTTTGTACACCTTACACATTAATTTTTTTTTTGATTAGATGCAAGTTTAAAAATCTTTATTACAAAGGTTTAGTAAATTTATCAACAAACAAAGAGATTTCAGTTTGTTCTTTAGGCCGTTTTCCTGTCCACACTGGGTGGTTGTTAAGATCCAAGCTTTTATAACTTAACTCTTTTTGAGAAAAACAGCTTGGTAGGGTTAAAAAACAAAAACTACCATCTGACAGTATACTACCGAAAGTTTTTGTTTTTATTGTCAATTTCATATAATTTAGGATAAGGTGGGATTTGAACCCACGGTAGCTTTAACTACGTCAGTTTTCAAAACTGGTGCCATAAACCACTCGACCACTTATCCAACTCCCTCTCTTTAACGACTTTATACAAAGTTAACAGAACATAATATACAGATGAGTAGAAAATAAGTGCTGTTAAAACTTACAATTAAATTTAGGTTTTAATATTCTTTTCTTGTAAAACAATTTTAAATTTAACTCCGTTTAAACATCTTAAAATATCTATAAAAGCTAAGATATTAGCAGGATTTCGAGACTTAATGCTAAAATAACTTCGATACTCCAGTCTTTCAAACTGATCTTTAGCAGCTTTATTACCTAAGGGAGAACGAAGCAAAGTAAAACGTTTTATTCTTGTAGATAAACCAGTAGAAGACATTGATAAAGGTAACAAAAGTGACAAAGAATTTAAACTTTTTAAATCAGTCGATACAGACCAAACTTTACATATATATATAATACTCTTTTTATACTGGGTCATAGATTTAACTACGTGCTTAATAAACAAACCTAAAATAATTCTATATGGTGCAATCTAACTCGAAAAAGACGGGATTTGAACCCGCGACCACTGGTATGACAAACCAGCACTCTACCAGCTGAGTTACTTTTTCTTTTTGGAGATGGTAGGATTCGAACCCACGCTACATTAGAAATGTAGATTGATTTAGCAAACCAAGGCTTTCAACCACTCAGCAACACCTCCAAAAACTACCTTTCCAAAGGTTTGATATTAAGTTACTCTTTACTATTATTAACTTTACACTGTAAGTTCAAATTTATACAACTTTGTATCTAACGATATACAAAACTTATTAATTTCTATTATATTATCTTGAATCAACCGTTACTTTTAAATGTTTAATTCTAGATTTTAAACTAAACGCTAAAGAGGGTAATATAAAACGTACAACTACCAAATAAAAATTAAAAACTATAAGGATTAACCAGAAAACCTGATTAAAAAAAGTCATTGTATCAAATTGAGGCATATAAATAAATATTGGAGCGTTTAAAAATAACCAAAAGCAATCACAAACACCGAATTAATATGGGTTTATCATTTGTAGGTACTACTTCACTAGAAAATTTGAAAATAAAACTATTCTTCTTAGTATTAAAGGTATGATTATTCCAGAACCTTAACTTTATGTACACTTGGCCAGTAACTAATGCTTTTGTTTAAAAACATGCTAGTGGTATTACCAACAAGCTTTTCGCAAACCAGAAAATGAACCTTTTGAAGCTAAACGTCTAAATTGAAGACGCGATAACCTATAAAAACTTAAAACCGATCTTGATCTATTAGTATCAATACAATGATTATGAACCCTACTTAAACTACTTTGCCTAGGTAATTTAGATTTTTCTAGTTGAGCCCACCACCGTAAAGAAACCTCTAAATTTTGATTCGTGGCTACAGCCTGTAATGCTTTACGACGAGACTCGTATAAAGCAAAAGATTTACGGCGTTTATAATCCATACCCCTCATTCCCAATCTAGACTACCAATTTGCCAAGCGTATACAAACCCAATAACTAACTCAAAAAGAAAATCCATCATAGACCAATACCCAATTGAAGGCAGCTCACTTAATGAAACTGCCCAGGGAAAAAGAAAAACGGTTTCAATATCAAATAAAAGAAACAAAATAGCAACTAAATAAAAACGTACATCAAATGCATTACGAGCATCTTCATAAGGGTCAAACCCACACTCGTATGATGATAATTTTTCACTATCTGCTTCTGAAAAAGCTAATGTATAAGAAGCACCAAAAATAAGGGAAGCTAAAACAAGACTAAATCCTAAAAAAATTAATACTGGGTAATATTCTTTTAAAAAAAACATAATATTATGAAATTAAACGTGGGTTATACCAACAAACAGGACATAATTCAATAACCCCACCTGACGTTTCACTTTTTAACACACTTTCGTTAAACATCCCAATCTCAGAATGCCCCCCTCTATTAGAAGTTCCCAAAGAGTCATTTCCTCCAATTTGGTGAGTATATCTTACGCAACGTGTACAAACAATACATCGACGCAATACTGTTTTTATAAGACCTCCCCAAAAGGTATCGCCTAAAGAATTTTTAAAAAATAAAAATCTACCTCTATCCGACCCAAAATTAAAACTTTGTTCTTGAAGTTCGCACTCCCCCCCCTGATCACACACAGGGCAATCCAAGGGATGGTGGAGAAGAAGCAATTCCATAACAGATTCTTGTGCCTTACGTACTAAGGCCGTATTTGTAAAAATTCTTAAGTTGGGTAAAAAGGGTAATGCACATGATGCTTGTGGTTTAGGGGAATTACTCACTTCGACAAGACACATTCGACAATTACCTGCTATAAAGAGCTTATCATGATAACAAAATCGTGGAATATTTGCACCAGCAGCTTGACAAGCCTGTATAACTGTGGAACCTTTTTTTACCCAAACAAGAAGCTCATTAATTGATATATTAAGCATAATTAAGGTAAAACTTCTAAATCACGCGGGTTGCTAGGCTTAAACAACGACTTTTCCTTTATAGAAAAAATAGCATTTTTAGACTCACGACCTAACTGACGGTATAAAGATTCAGGACAATTTTTTTGTAATGTTAAACTAATAGCCCCCACCATAGCTATTAAAAGAATGACTCCAGCTATTATTAACAATATCGCGTGAGTTGAGTATAAAAGATAACTAGGGTCATTTAACGCGCAAGAAGAGTCAAATTCTACAAACCACATTGTGTTTAACCCATAAGATCCTTCTACGCTTTCTTTATGGAATAATAAACGTAAAAACTTTGTTAACCCCTCGGAATCACATAATTGATGCCACATCTCAATTCTTTCGTCCATAAAGTCTTTAAAAGTTTTTTTAACTTCTTTAGCAGTAGGCTCAGGTTCACCTTTTCTTTTTCTTTTACTTCGCTCCTGAAATCTTTTTAGATTATCATTAACTGTTTTATTAACAATTATTGGATGAAATAAATTTTTTATTTCTTCTTCATAGGATACTAGACTAAAAGAAACTAATGAACTCATGTAAACTGTGGACAACATACTCATTAAGTTTTGTAAATCTTTACTATATATTGCAGCTATTAAAAAGAAAATAAAAATTATAGCCCCTAAATACAATAAACGTTTTTTTTTTACAGACCACGGGCTTTCAATGGCTTTTACGTCTAACATCATAACAACGAACAATACCAACACTGCGATAGCACCAGCATAAACCAATAGAAAAAGTAAAGCCATAAATTCTAAACCCAATAAAAACGAAATTGCAGAACCCAAAAAGAAAAGTAATACGAGGTAAAGACCACTATATACTGGATTTTGTGTACTAGTAACTTTAACCCCTAGAGTACCCCCAAGAGTTGCAATAATAATAAAAATTATAGGATCGACCATAATACAATAAAGACTAGCAATGCTAAAATACGTGAGAATTGAAAACCAAATACAAAACAAAACCCAAATAAAAAGTTACTCCAACCTAAAATTACTAAATAATGATACAAATAACCTGAATGACATGACCGAAATTTATTTACTTGATCAATAAGAACGTTTGATATACCAAAAGGCCCTAAACTTTCAATAAGTCCCCGATCAATAGATTTATAAGTAAAATGGTAACCGAAGTCTAGCAAATTTTGAGTTATAACTTCATTATAAACCTTATCAAACAACCACTTACGGTTTAAAAAAGTATAAAATTTTCGACCTAAAAATGAAGTTTTCCATAAAAATAAATTGTAATTATATCCTCTATACAAAAAAAACGAAACTAACCCCCCAACCATACTACAACAAAGAGGAAAATTTTTTATATCAGTTGACATAAATTCTGCGTCTATAATACTTAAATTAGATGGCATACAAAACAACGCATTCCCCCAAAAATCTGTACCTAAGCCAATAAAAAGATCACGCCCTAAATAACCAATAAACATACTCGGCAAAGCTAATGTACCTAAAACTACACCCATTGGCCACCCACCTTCGGAAGCCGAAAGTAATAATGACCTACTACCATTAGGTTCTGCTAAAAAACATAAAGCTAAAAGTCGTATAGAATAGAAAGCAGTACAAAAAGCCGCCAAACTCCCCAACCAATACGCAAAGTGAGACGCATTAGAATAAGTCGAATAACCTACCTCCAAAATAACGTCTTTAGAATAAAATCCTGTTAAAAAAGGCATACCCATAAGAGCTAAAGAACCAATTACCATCATAGCATAAGTAAAAGGTAATAAACGACGCAACCCTCCCATTTTACGCATATCTTGTTCATCCCCAACCGCATGAATTACGGAACCTGCCCCAAGAAATAAAAGAGCCTTAAAAAACGCGTGGTTACCTAAATGAAACACCGCCACAGAATAATTAGAAAGACCACAAGCAAAAACCATATAACCTAATTGACTACAAGTAGAGTACGCAATAACCCGCTTTAAATCATTTTGAACTAAAGCTGTCGTAGCTGCAAAAAACGCGGTCATCCCACCAACTATACTTATAACTGTAAGTGCTTTAGGACAATACTCTAATAAAGGAGAACAACGAGCTAATAAAAAAACACCAGCGGTAACCATTGTTGCTGCATGAATAAGGGCTGAAACAGGAGTAGGCCCTTCCATAGCATCAGGTAACCAAGTATGTAAACCTAGTTGAGCAGATTTTCCCACCGCACCCACAAACAATAAAATTCCTATTAAATTAAGGGCACCAAACTCTATATTAAAAAAGGTTAAACTAAATGTTGACAATTGAGGCGCTAAGGCAAAAACAGTAGCATAATCGACAGCCCCAAAACAAATAAAAATACCAAAAATACCTAAAGCTAACCCGAAATCCCCAACTCTATTAACTAGCATAGCTTTAATCGCAGCTTTGTTAGCTTGGATACGAGTAAACCAAAAATTAATTAATAAATAAGAACATAGACCAACCCCTTCCCAACCCACAAACATTTGAACAAAGTTATCTGCAGTAACCAGTATCAACATAAAAAATGTAAATAATGACAAATAACTCATAAAACGAGGTAAATGAGGATCCCCCCTCATATACTCTGTAGAATATAAGTGTACAAGAGTTGAAATAAAAGTAACTACAATAAGCATAACGACAGTTAAACTGTCAAAGCAAAAAGCCCAATCAACATGGAAAGAATCAGACTCTAACCAAGGCATTAAATAAAGATAAGTGGTACTTCCTCCTAAACCTACCTCATAAAAAGCAAGACCACTTAGAATAAAACTAAAACCAATACAAGATATAGTTACTAAACCAGCACCGCGGCCTCCAAGGAAACGTCCAAAAAATCCTGCAACAAGAGAACCAAATAGGGGTAGAAAAACTATATTTAAATACATCTTAGTCCTTTACGGGACTTGAACCCGTACCTTTACCATAAATGGCAATATCCTTCTAGATATTAAACTAAGCATTAGACTAAAAGAACTTTTTCACTACTACAAGCTATAACCACAAATCAACCCATACCAAATTTGAAACTGTTGCATGCATCGCAGAAAAGAATAAATTAGGATAAATTCCCATAAAAAGAGTACCTAAAACAAGAGGCAAAAAAACCATAAATTCTCGGAAACTTAAATCTAATCCGATCATTTTAATATTACCATAAGCTATACGGTTAAACAACCACAGAGAATAACCACCACCTAAAATCATTGAAGTTGCTGCAAAAAAACACGCCGTGCTATTTGCCTCAAAAGCCGAAACTAATAAAAGAAATTCACCTATAAAACTTGATGTCCCAGGTAAACCTAAATTAGCCATCGTAAAAAAAAGAAAAATAATTATGAAAATTGGCATAGTATGTGTAAGTCCACCATAATATTTAACTACTCGACTATGCCAACGATCATATAATACCCCAATAATAAGAAAAAGTGCAGAAGATACAAACCCATGACTTAAACTCTGTAAAATAGCCGCCTCTACCCCAATTACTGTTCCTGTAAACAAACCTATCATTACTAAATTCATATGAGCTACTGAAGTATAAGCAATCAGGCGTTTAAAATCTGTCTGACGTATAGCTGTTAATGAAGTATATACTACACCTAATAAACTAAGACTAAAAATAAAAGGTGTAAAATAAACGGAAGCTAATGGAAAAAGGCCTAAAGAAAAACGTAAAAAACCATACGACCCTAATTTTAGCAATATACCTGCTAAAATTACTGAACCAGCTGTAGGAGCTTCTACATGAGCTTCAGGAAGCCAAATATGTACGGGTAACATAGGAACCTTCGATGCAAATGACGCAAAAAAAGCAAACCATAACCATTTTTGGTCATAAGATGAAAAATTTATAACTGATAACGCTTCGTAATTTGTACTTCCAGCAAATAAGTAAATATAAATGATACCTATTAGCATGAATAAAGAACCTAAAAGAGTATATATAAAAAACATATAAGCCGCACGAATTTTTCTTTCACGTGATCCGTATATACCAATAACCAAAAACATTGGGATTAATACAGCTTCAAAGAAGATGTAAAAAAACAATAAATCTAAATTGGTAAAAACTAAAAGTAAAACAAGTTCCATACCTAAGAAGCAAATTAAATAAGTTTTTACCTCCCCTTTGTTAAAAGACCACGAAGCTAACAAGCAAATAGGAAAAATTAATGTTGTTAAAAGAATAAAAAAAAGAGAAATTCCATCAACACCTAAAATTAAATTGATATTAGCTATAGGTAACCATAAACTATCAACAACAAATTGAAATTTAGGTGTTGACTGATCAAAACCCAACCACAAAAACAATGAAGAGACAAAAACCGCCGATGTAATACCGAGAGCAAATTGCCGCATAATTAACTTTTGACTAGAAGGAATAAAAATCAAACCAATAATTCCTAAAAGAAGAAGAAGGAATAAAAAAGTTAAGGGCATAATCTTTTACCAACCCAAGTTAAGTATTCATCTTGGTTAACAGCTTGGACTACGATAGGCATGAAACCGTGATTAACACCACAAAGTTCACTACATTGACCATAAAAAACACCTTCTCTTTTGATAAAAAGAAAAACTTGATTCAATCTACCCGGACACGCATCTACCTTCACTCCTAAGCTTGGTACTGCCCAAGAATGAAGAACATCTGCTGATGTTACAAGAACACGAATATGAGTATTAGTTGGAACAACTAACCGGTTATCTACTTCTAGAAGGCGAAAAACCTTACCAGCTTTGCCGGTACCTGATACTTCAGGAATAACTAAATCATCGTCAGTAATAAGATATGAATCAAAATTAATACGTTGACGTTCTGTTGTTTCTTCTTCCCCTATTTCTTTATGATGCTCAATTAAATCATGAATCATCTTAATTTGAGTTTTTAAAGATTTATTTTTCTCCCCTTCCTCATTAGTAATAGAAAGTAAAGCTTCATACAACATATTTTTAACATCATCTGCAGTTTTTTGATCTACAGTTTCCATTAATTCTTTAAAAGTTTGCAAAACTTCACCGCATAAACCTGAATGGGTATAATCCACTTCTCTATTTTCTAATTTAGATAACATTTCTTTTATCTCCTCTTTTGATTTCTTGTTTCCTGAATTGCCATCCTCACCAGCTGCATCAGAACCACTTAAAGTATTACCACTTTCCAATGTACTGTTGGGCTTAACTGCTGAGACATCAGAAAATTGTCGGTTAAAAGGTTTAACAGCCTCCTGCATAGGGGTATCCAAACTTCTTGATACTCTAGCAGTAAACCATTTAACGTTAGCTAATTCCGCTTTTGCTTTTAACACCTCAAAAGAAGACTTTGCCTGTAAACTTCCTGGTTCCAAGATAGTATCAATAGCAGAGGAAGATACCAAAGCAGTTTTAATCCAATTTGAAGTACTCTCTAAACTGGTGTCTGTTGCTATTTGAAGAGATAAAAGGCTATCTATAGAGTTATTTTCACTATGCTTAGAAATAGTTAAAAGATCATCCGCAGTTTTGTCTAATATTTTGCGAGCATGGCTAAGTATACGCGAAGCTTCCTCGTAATCCAAAATAGCAGCATTTACATCAACTTTAAGCGTTTTTACCCAAGAAAAATCTGCTGCAGATTCAATCATACCTTCTATATTACAACCAGTTGTCTCCGTAATAAATACTGGTTTAACGGATCCGTAGACAGATGACGCTTTAGATAAATCATTATCTATCATGTTAATTATAATTTTTAAACAGGTAGAACTTCCACTATCGAAGGTAGAAATTACTTTTTCACGAACAATATGACCCAAATTTAATTTAAGATCCCCAATGTATGTTTCAACAGCCACTAACTTTTCCTCATTAGATAAAGTAGAGATAGTATCTAAATCAACTTTTAAAAAATCTATCAAAGCTTTACCTTTTTTCAGCTCCACTTCAATTAGCTTAATAAAAGATTCAGTTAAAGCTTGTTCCGCATTAGATAACGCTATTTTAGACTCTTCTAAGACAGCTTCAGAACCTTTTAATTGAGCTTTTACTGTGATAAGATCTTCATTATGTATTTCCCATAAAAAGTTGTCAAAATATTCGTTAGATTTGTCTGTTACTTTAGGTAATTCATAAATAATCGGTGTATCGTCAAGTCTTTTACTTGTATTATCGACATACCCTGTAACAACTTCAAGCCTATCTTTAGTGCTGTCTAAATCAGATTTAGCTATATTTACCAAAGATACAGCTTGATCAAATTCAGTTTTAATACTAATATATTTTTCGGTAAGGTTATCTAATACCATCTTGGGTGTAATAGAATTAAAATCTAATTCAACACCAGTTAATTTTTCCTTAGCAGTATTGAAAAATGACTCAGCACCTCTTGAAACCGCTTCAGCTCTGCTTGAGACTGCTTTAAATTTATCAAACGCAGCTTGAGATCTTTCTAACCTAATCTCAGCTCTTTCTGATACTGCTTTGTAATTTTTTAACTCCTCTTTGGCGTTTGCTAAAATATATTTACCTTTTTCAAATTCTTCTGCAACTGATATTGTTTGTTTTTCTAGAGCCATAAATTCTGCTTCCGAACTATCAGCTATAGAGTTACACTTACTTAACTCTTCTGCGGTTAAGCCAGATTGAAATCTGTCTAGAATTGTATTAGCACTTTTCAACTCTTCGTGAGCAAGCATAAATTTAAGCTCATGACTGTCTAAAACCTTTTTAGATTCTGACTTTAACTTTTCATTCCAACCATCATATCCATCTTTAAGCAATACTTTACTTCGTATTATAGCTGGATCTTTAGAAGCCCATTCAGCGTCAGCTTGAAAATACTCCGCAGTTAAAGTGTTAACTTGTGAAGCAAGTAAATCAATTTTTGCCCATTTTGCACTTGCTTTAGCGTTATTTAACTCTATCTTTGCATTTTTTAACTCATTACCAGAAAATTTAAATTCCACATCGGCAGTATTCCATTCAAATTCACTACTGTAACCTTCCCTTTCAGGTCGAGTTAACCTTAATTGGTGGGCAATTAACTGAGTATCAATTAAATTATTTTCAGCAATTTCTGCTTCTACTAAGGCTTTATCAAGTCTTATCCTACCTTCATCTAAATTAGCCATCATTTCCTCTATAGGTATTTTTATTTCACCACGAGCAAGGGCTCTAAGGCACACACACTCTGCCTCAAAAACTTGTGTTAAAGCTCTACTTAATTCTGTCTCAGCCCTCTCATAAAAATTTTCAGCTGATCTAAGTTCTAACCATTTATAACTGGCCTCATCAACTTTATTTAATTCCGCAACAATAGAACTTGTATTAGAATCTAAAGCCCCAGAACTACTATCACTTGAAGGTGTATTACCTTTACCTGGTTTAATTTCATCTAAAGATTTAAATAAATCCATAGTTTTTGCTGTAAGCTCAGCTTCGTTAACAATCCTTATGTATTGTTTGAAAACTTTTAAAGCTTTAATAACTAGATCTTGCTGTTCCTTAATAAGTGAACCCTCAGATAACTGCCCTTTAACCTTAGATAAAATAGATACCATTTCCCCTGTTAAATGTGACTCTAAAGGACCATAAAATTCTTTACGGCCTTCATTACCTAAAATATTAATAACAAGCCATTCTAACCGACGAGATAACATTTCAATAGCGCCTTGAGGTACATCTTCCATCTCTTTTTCAAATGACTCTAAAAACTCTTTAATTATACCTATTTGGGTTTGGTTTTCACCCTTAGCTACTTCTACACGGCTATACTCTATTAAATCTGCCATATCTTTTAAAGCTTTATAACTTACTTCAACCTGATTTAAATTATCTTTTTTAATGGCTGGTGATACTTCAAAATCAGAACACTCATATGACCAGTACCATTGATGACCCACAACTTTTATAGTAAGACTAGGATCTATAACCTCGTCCATTGCATATAATAAATTATACGAAGGCACACTAATAACCATTAATATCCCTGCTGGGATAATTGTCCAAACAACTTCAAGTAATGTTGAATGATTAAAGCCTAAAGCATCTTTATGATCTGCCTCATTGAATAACGTCAAAGATTTATATAGTAACCAACCCACAAGACAAGCAATAAATAGCATAAAGGTCATTAACAAACCATTAAAAAAAATGATACCTTCCATTATTGGAGTCGCAGGGTCTTGAAAACCCACTTGCCATGGATGCGAAGCATCCATACTCCCAACAGAACAGTAATACAAGGAAAAAAAAACAATTAAAGTTATTCTAATGATATTTTTATGTGAAAATTTCATGATATGAGCACAATTAAAAAAAACCAACATTTAATGCCAAACACTTTTTTATTCTTATCTTCCTTTTATAGATCGCATATTTAACACCCGAACCGCAAGTGTTTTTTCCAACCAACCTACAAATAACCCACCAAAAACAAAAAAAGCAAAATAACCTATAGAAACTACAGCTCCAACCACTTTAAAATAGTCATCTACTGGTGTAGTTCCTGACCAAGCTAATAAACAAAAATCAGCAACAAAAAGCCAAAAAACTACAGCGTAAATTGGACGGAAATTACCGCTACGCAATATAGATGTATTCAAAAGAGGGTATATAAAAATTATAGCTATCGCCCCACCCATAGTAAGAATACCTCCCACTTTATTCGGAATTACACGTAAAATAGCATAAAAAGGTAAAAAATACCATTCAGGGACGATATGTGCTGGAGTGCCATAAGGATCTGCCTCTAAATAATTATCTGGATCCCCTAAACTATTGGGGAAATAAAATATAATAATAGATAACATGGATAATAAAACAAAAAAAGCCACTAAATCTTTTACATAAATATAAGGATAAAAATTTATATTAGCTGTTTTAGTTTTTATACCCAAAGGGTTATTAGAACCATCTTTATGTAAAAGACCTAAATGAACAAACACTAGGCCAGCAATAATAAAAGGTAATAAATAATGTAAACTGAAAAAACGATTTAAAGTCGGATTACCTACTGTAAACCCTCCCCACAACCACATAACAACCTCTTTACCTATAAAAGGAAAAATAGAGAATAAACTTGTAATAACAGTAGCACCCCAAAAACTCATTTGTCCCCAAGGTAAAACATAACCAATAAAAGCTGTTGCCATCATTAAAACATAAATAACCCCCCCTGACCACCATAATTGTTGACGAGGCTCCATATAAGAACCGTAGTACAACCCTCTAAAAATATGAGCGTAGACAACAATAAAAAAAAAAGACGCTCCATTAGCATGCATATAACGAATTAACCAACCACTTTTAACATCACGCATAATATGCTCAACACTTGAAAAAGCGTAATGAGTTTCCCCCGCATAATGCATAGCTAAAAAAGCTCCACTAAGGATTTGAATAACCAAACAAAAACCTGCTGTTGAACCAAAACTCCAATTATAATTTAAGTTCATAGCTGTTGGGTAATCAATAATATGAGAATCTACCCAACTAAGTATAGCATTTACGTTAAACCTCGACATCAACTAATTAAATTATTTTGTGACCAAGGGACATGAAAATTAAATGAACGAAACTCTTGACTTAATTCGATAGCTTCACATACAACAACTCTTTGGTCCTCATCATAACGTAATTCAAAATACCCACTTAGAGGGAAATCTTTTCTTAACGGATGTCCTTCAAAACCATAGTCTGTTAAAATACGACGTAAATCTGGATGATTCGAAAAAAAAACACCAAATAAATCCCAGATTTCACGTTCCCACCAATTTGCTGAAGGAAAAAGACTCACTACAGAAGGTAAAGGGTTTATTTCATCTGTATGTGTTTTAATTCTAAGCCTACAATTAGATCTTATATTTAAAAGATCGTAGACAATTTCAAAACGTTCTTCTCTTTCAGGATAATCTACACCTGAAATAGATGTAAGCATTTGAAAATTACCATTACTATGATGATGTAAAAAAGTTAACGTAGCCAACAAATATTTTTTGGATACGCTAATAACAATCTCATGCCCAAACACCTGAAAAGTTTGAACAGGTACAAGTCTCGTAAGACTCGTAGCGTATACAATCAAAGAACTGAACATTAAATTTAAAAGTAATAAAAACAACTATTACACCAATAAACTGGATTTAAAAAGTATTATTGTTGTTGTACCAATTAATCCTTTACGGGAATTGAACCCGTATTTTCGCCGTGAAAAGGCAACGTCCTAACCATTAGACGAAAAGGACTTGTCGCGAAAACTTTAATTTAATCACCTTCTGGGCCTGGATCGAATTGAACGATCGACTTTACGCTTATCAGGCGTACACTCTACCACTGAGTTACAAGCCCTTACACAACCACCTTAATACACCCAATAACTTTTATACAAATTGTTGTTTCAAATTTTAACAAAATAACTTTTAATTACAATTTAGTTATTACCCGCTTCTTTAAATCTACGAGGTAATACCGGAAACGCAAGACCTCTCCCTTTTACCCAAGGATTTGCTTCTTCAACGGTACCTCGTGTAAGGGTAATATATACAACAAAGAAAAAGAATAACGAGGCAATAGACGATAAAATTGAACCAAAAGACGCTAAGCCATTCCACCCTGCGTAAGAATCTGGGTAATCTGGTATACGTCGTGGCATACCTGCAAGACCTAAAAAGTGCATTGGGAAAAAAGTCAAATTAACGCCTAAAAACATAAGCCAAAAATGAATTTGACCTAAAATTTCAGGGTAAGCTAAACCTGTCATTTTCCCTATCCAAAAATAAAAAGCTGCAAACATTGTGAACGCTGCCCCCATACTTAGTACATAATGGAAATGTGCAACCACA
>JAYJMD010000042.1:1091-21510 GCA_036873665.1 Laminaria sinclairii | reverse complement strand
TATAAATAAGGTTAGTACTTTACTTTATACTATCTTATTCGAAATCTTTTCGGTTTGGATTTCTTGATGGATCGTTATTATGTTATAGTAGTTACTATAGACTTCTTAATATTTGATTTGCGAGTGTAGCTCAGTGGTAGAGCGCAACCTTGCCAAGGTTGATGTCGCGCGTTCGAATCGCGTCACTCGCTTCTAAATATACAAATTTGTATGATAATGCAAGTATATATTTTACGAATTAGTTAAACTTAAAATAATAATAATAATTTTACTAGAAATTAAGGTATAATAATAGTACTAATCAAACGAAATCAAATTATGTTAAAACAAGACCAATTAAATATTGGAGGCAAAAGTTTTAATTCTCGACTTATTGCTGGAACTGGGAAGTATAAGAATTTAAAACAGATGGTAGAATGCTTAGCAAAAAGTGAAAGTGGAATGGTAACAGTTGCTATCAGAAGACTTAATTTATTAAATATCTCTAGAAATGATAATTTAATAACAGCAATTAACTGGAAAAAGTTATGGTTATTACCAAATACTGCTGGTGCAAAAACAGCTGAAGAAGCTATTCGATTAGCATTTTTAGGCCGTGAATTATCTAAAAGGATTGGTCAAAAAGAAAATAATTTTATTAAATTAGAAGTGATTTCTGATCCTAAATATCTTCTCCCTGACCCAATAGGAACATTAAAAGCAGCAGAATTTCTAGTTAAAAAGGGTTTTATTGTATTACCCTACACAAATACTGATCCAATGTTAGCGAAACACCTTGAGGATATTGGATGTTCAACTATTATGCCTTTAGGTTCACCTATCGGTTCAGGACAAGGTATTCAAAGTATAAATAATATTCAAATTATTATTGAGAATTCTAAGATACCAGTGATTATCGATGCAGGGATTGGGTCGCCCAGTGAGGCAGCACTTGCTATGGAACTAGGTGCCGAAGCTGTTCTGATTAATACTGCAATAGCACAAGCAAAAAATCCTATTGTTATGGCTAAAGCTATGAACCTTGCTGTTCAAGCAGGTAGACAAGCTTATTTAGCAGGACAAATGATTCCATATAAGTTTGCACAATCAAGTTCTCCTTTAAAAGGGTCAAATTTTTTAAATTTAAGCGAAAAATAGTTATAACTTACGTTAATTAAAGTTATAGAAGCAATTGGCTTATTATTGAAATTTATTAGTTTTTAAAATGACAATATCAGGTTTGGTATGATAAACTAATTTGAAATTAACAGATAGATTAAAAATTTCTGAAAGATTATTAATAACAACCAAAATTTAAAAAAGAATTAGTTCCACGATTTTTTAATCATTTTAGATCCGTAAGGAAGGAGACGTTAGTGAATATTCCTAAATCCTTAACAACTTATTATTTTATTGTTGCAAGCAATGAATTTTTATTAGTTGCTGAACCTGTTGAAGAAATTTTACGTGAGCGAGTACAACATTATCGAAGAGTTAAAAAAAATATAGATTTTTGGCTAGTACAATCACCAAAATTTCTAGAATCTGTCCAATTAATTGATTTACAAACAAAATTAAAACAAGCTAGAATAGACAATAAATGCTCAGCAATTGTTTCTGTAGATAAAACTTTTATTACTTGGTTAAAATTGCGACTTAATAATGTAGCAATGGGAAGTTTTACTGCACCAACAGGTGATATTACAAGTCCATTAGCTTCTAATTTTAAAGTTGACGGAATTCCTAAACAAAAATAGTTTTGAAATAAAAAAAAATTAAAAATAATAATTATATTATTAAAAGCCATATTTTAAGCCTTAACTAATTTTTTTTTATTTTTTCTGGGAGAATTAACTACAAAGTATTAAAGATATTAAATAATCATTTACTAATTCTCTAAATTACTAGTTTTAGTTAAAAAGAGAGTTCAGATTAATATTTTGATCCTTTAATTTTTAATTTAGAATTTAGAAAAACAACTTAAAAAAAAATTTTATTTTCCTTAAAAGCTTTTATTTTAATCCAACTTAATCCAATTTAATAACAGATGATAAAATTATTTCCACGAATCAATAGTATTTGGGATGAGTATCGACCAACCTTAAATTATATTAATGATCTTGAAAAAGAATTAATATCTTTAAGTGATAATGAGTTAAAAAGTAGAACTTCAAAATTAAAATATTTTACTTCCAAAGAAGATAGTTTGGATAAAAAAACATTGGCTGAAAGTTTTGCCTTAACTAGAGAAGCCTCTAAACGAACAATTGATCTAAGACATTATGATGTACAATTGTTAGGAGGGTTAGTTTTAAATGATGGCAAAATTGCAGAAATGAAAACCGGTGAAGGGAAAACTTTAGTTTCAACTTCGCCTGCGTTAGCTAATTCTTTAGCTGGTAAAGGGGTTCATATAGTAACTATAAATGATTATTTAGCAAAACGTGATGCAGAATGGATGGGTCAAATACACCGATTATTAGGCTTGGAAGTGGGGCTTATACAGTCAGATATGACAATAGCAGATCGTAAAATAAATTATTCTCGCGATATAACATATGTAACGAATGTCGATTTAGTCTTCGATTTCTTAAAAGATAATATGGTAACGGATAAAAAAGAGTTAGTACAAAGACCTTTTAATTTCTGTATTATCGATGAGGTTGATTCTATTTTGATTGACGAAGCGAGAACCCCTTTAATTATATCACGCGATTCAGACTTATTGGTAGAAAAGTATTTTAAAGCCAATGAAGCTTCTAAGTATTTAGAAGATAAAAAGCATTTTGAAATTGATGAAAAAGCAAAAAAAATAAGTCTAACAGAACAAGGATTGAAACGCACTAAAATTTTATTAAAAGTTGATAATTTATATAGTATTCAAGATCCATGGATTCCTTATATTTTAAATTCTTTAAAAGCTAGGTATCTTTTTTTCCGTGATATTCATTATATTTTAAAAGATAATCAAATTGTTATTATTGATGAATTCACGGGTCGAATAATGGAAGGCAGAAAGTGGGGTGATGGTTTACACCAATCTATCGAAGCAAAAGAAAATATCCAAAATTTAAGAGGAAGTGAAACGTTAGCCTCGATAACTTATCAAAATTTTTTCCGACTGTATCCAAAAATATCTGGTATGACAGGTACGGCTAAAACTGAGGAATTAGAATTCGAAAATATTTATGATTTACCTGTTTCTATATTACCCACATATGAAAAGATGAAGCGTAAAGATGATTCAGATTTTATTTTTATTGATGAAATAAGTAAATGGCGGGCTATTGCTCAAGAATGCTTAAAGATGTATTCTACAGGTCGACCTGTTCTAGTTGGTACAACAACTATCCAAAATTCAGAAATACTTTCTCAACTATTAAACACATATAGGGTCCCCCACCAATTATTAAATGCAAAACCAGAAAATGTAAGTAGAGAATCCAAAATTGTAGCTCAAGCTGGCTGTTTGAATTCTATTACTATTGCAACAAACATGGCAGGCAGAGGAACAGATATTCTATTAGGTGGTAATCCTGAATTTAAAGCATTAGAATCTACTCGCTTCATATTAAAAAGATTATTAGGAAAAAAAAAATTTTTTGTTCCTGGTATTGATTTAAGGAAATTAAAAAGGGCTTTAAAGAAAAGTCCTAAATTAGTTACTTATTTACAAAAAAATTTAGATACACTATTAGCATCTCTAGAAGTTTCAAATAGGCAATTAAATCTTTTGGAAAATTTTATTTTTAATCTACATAGTCAATTATTAATTAAATATAAAGAAAAACAAAAAGAAGAATCTGAAATTGTAAAATCCTTAGGCGGACTTTATGTTATAGGAACTGAACGTCATGAATCAAGAAGAATTGATAATCAATTACGCGGTCGAGCAGGAAGACAAGGTAATCCTGGGAGTTCTAGATTTTTTTTAAGCTTAAATGATCCATTAATTCGAGTTTTTGGTGGTGACAAAATACAAGAAACAATGCAAAAATTAAAAATTGAAAGTGAAATTTTAGATTCTAAATTTTTATCAGATTCTTTAAATTCTGCTCAACAAAAAGTTGAAGGATTTTATTATGATCAGCGAAAAACCTTGAATAAATATGACCAAGTTTTAGATAAACAAAGAAAAGTTATTTATTACTTGCGTGAAAAAGTACTTTCTACTACTATTATGCGTGATTTAGTTATGGAATTTAGTGAAGGGTTTATTGACGATTTTATAGATTATCTGGATTCGCAAACTCGTGAAGGAAAAGATATTATTTTATCGAAAAAAATTCTTCGGTTATTAAATCGTTTATCTATTTCAAATGGTATGATATATAACAATTTGGATAAGTTGTCTAAATTAAAAAAATTTCTTTACGAGCAATTATGGGCAAGTTATGCTTGTAAAGAATTTCGTTATTCGTGCTCAACAGATTCACGTGTACTCGATAGATACAACCAACTTATATTTTTTAAATATATTGATTTTTTTTGGTTTAAGCATTTAGAAAATATGAATTTTTTACTTGATGCTATTAGTTGGGAAGCGTATGCACAAAAAGATCCTTTTCTTCAATATGACGAGAGGGCGACAAGCCTTTTAAATCTTACTCTTAAAGATTGTAGGGATTCAATTATATTTGAGATTTTTATTTCCAATATTATATTAACAGATATAAATTAAGATAAAGAATTAAAGACAAAATACATGTACAAATTCTTTAATTTATGTTATTATACTTTCATCATTTAGTATTTATAATAAAATATATAATAAAATATTATGACAAAAAGAACATTAGGTGGAACGAATAGAAAAGTTGTTGCTGTCTCTGGTTTTCGTGCTCGAATGAAAAGTAAGCAGGGTTGTAAAGTAATAAATAATCGTAGACGAAAAAAAAGAAAAAATTTAAGTATTTAGATAATAGATTTATAGAAAATTAATTTATATAAATTAAAAATATTTTATTATGACTTTTCAAGAAGAACTTTTAATTTTATTAAAAGCCCGTTACCCTATAATTTATGTTATAACCATTGAAGAAGATCGATTAGAATATACTATTCGGAATGCTATTATTAATAAAAGTTATAGTAACCTATATGTTTGGGATTTTATTGAAGGTTATAAACTAAACCCCATAAAAAAAGAATTTGGGAAAAGAAACCCATTGGAAGCTATAGAATTTATTGAAAAAATAAATTCAAGAACTCCAAGTATTTTTATTTTGAAAGATTTTAAGAGATTTTTAAAAGACTTAACAATTTCTAGAAAATTGCGTAATATCTTACAATTGTTAAAAATCCAACCCAAGACTATTATTATTGTTGATTCCGAAGTTCAAATCCCAAATGATCTTAAGGATCATATCACAATTATAAAATTTAATTTACCAACACCTAAAGAAATTAAAACAGAATTAACTCGTTTGAATAAAAATTTGACTGTTGAAGGGAATTTATCTCAACGGATATTAGAAAAAGTTATTCAAGCTTGCCAAGGTTTATCTTTAGAGAAAATTCGAAGAGTTTTGGGAAAAGCTATTGTTATTTATAAACAAATAGACCAGAATGCAATACCGATAATTTTAAGAGAAAAACGTCAAGTGATTAGTCAAACTGAGCTTCTAGAGTTTTGGTCAGTTAAGAGTAAATTAAAAGATGTTGGTGGAGCTTATAATTTAAAAAAATGGTTAAACGCAAGAACTGAAATATTTTCTGAACAAGCATTAAATTATGGTTTAGTAACACCAAAAGGGGTATTAATAATTGGGATGCAAGGAAGTGGGAAAAGTCTGATCGCAAAATCTGTTGCTTATGAATGGAAATTACCACTTTTACGTTTGGATGTAGGGAGATTATTTGCTGGGGTTGTAGGAGAATCAGAATCTAGAGTTCGTGAAATGATCGCTATTGCTGAATCATTAGCTCCTTGCGTGTTGTGGGTTGATGAAATTGATAAGGCTTTTAGTGATTCTGAACAAAATTTTGATAGCGGAACAACAACACGTGTTTTAGCCACATTTGTTACTTGGCTAGGGGAAAAAACTCTTCCCGTTTTTGTTATTGCTACAGCTAATGATATTTATTCTTTGCCTGTAGAAATATTAAGAAAAGGTCGATTTGATGAAATTTTTTTTCTTGGTATACCAACAGTTGATGAAAGAAAACTGATTTATGAAGTTCATTTAAGACGCTTTCGACCGGAGACTTGGCAAACTTATGATAGTAAAAAGTTAAGTAAGCGTGCCCGTAAATTTTCCGGAGCAGAAATTGAACAAACTATTATTGATGCGATGTATGTCGCATTTAGTGAACAGCGAGAATTTACAACTAATGATATTTTGATAGCTATCAAAGAAACGATTCCAATTCTTGATATTGATCCTTTACGTACAGAGTTAATACAGAATTGGGCAGCATCTGGAAAAATCCGTGTTGCTTAAAATTTTTTATTAAAGTTTATTAATCTAAAATTCTATTATTAATATGATTAAACGTGTTTTTAAATATTTGGCTAATTTAAAATTAGCTATAATAATATTGTTAGCCATTGCTATAGTGACTAGTATTGGTTCTATTATCGAACAAAGTAAAGAAATTCCATTTTATCAAAACAATTATCCAACCTTAATTTTTAGTATTCCTTTTTGGAAGATTCTTCTTTTTTTCGGTTTTGATAATATTTATGGTACGTGGTGGTTTCTATTATTGCTTAGTCTTTTAGGACTGTCTTTAGCTTGTTGTACAGTTCTACAACAGTTGCCAACTTTAAAATTTTCTCGAAGATACTATTTTTATAAACAGGTAAATCAATATAATAAGTTAACCTTTAAAATAAAGTCAATTAAAGTCTTCCCAAGCCATTTGAGCTACGTATTATTAAAAAAAGAATATTCCCTTTTCCAGCAATCGAATAGCTTTTATGCTTATAAGGGATTAATAAGTAGAGTTGGTCCTATTATTGTACATTTAAGTATTATTTGTGTACTACTAGGAAGTACATTAGGGGCTTTAAAAGGATTTAACTCTCAAGAATTAATACCTAAAACTGAAGTGTTTCATATCCAAAATGTTATAAAAAATGGTTTTTTTTCTTCAATACCTCAAAAAACTTTCCGTATTAATGACTTTTGGTCAACATATACCTCTACTGGGTCAATTAAACAATTTTATACAGATGTTTCAGTCTTAAACGGTCATGGTGGGGAAACCCAACGAAAAACTATTTCTGTAAATAACCCATTATTATTAAGTGATTTAATAATATACCAAACTGATTGGGGGATATTAGGTCTCAGATTAAAGTATGTTAAGAATGATAATTCTAGTATAAGTCTTCAATTACCTATATCAAAAATTAATACTTCTAATCAAAAAATTTGGATTAGCTCTTTACCTAACACAAAACAAGATACAAAAAGTTTTATTGTACTTATTAAAGATCATCGAGGGCAAATTAGTTTATACGATAATGATGGAAAATTTGTAAAGAGTATTAATATAGGAGATACTATTTATAGTACCGATCTAATTAGTTTTAATTTTACTGATATAATTTCTTCTACAGGTATCCAAATTAAATCTGACCCAGGGATTAAATTAATTTATTTTGGATTTTTATTTTTAATGGTAAGTAGTCTAATCAGTTATATTTCTTTTTCAGAATTTTGGTTATTATATTTCCCAACAAAAGTTGTTGCTGGTGGAAAAACAAATCGTGCAAAAGTTAAATTTAATCTTGAATTTTTAAAATTTAAACAATCTTTTTTTTAACTAATCAATTGCAACTGGACATTTATACAAAATACCTGTATTATTAAATGCAAGGTAAAATATAATTTTGTGTTTTATCGAGTTTTTTAGTTTTTTAATTTTTAAGTTATAGCATATTAAAATAGTGAGGTCTAAAAGATGTTTGATCATCTTAGAGGAAATGTACTAGAATTGTTTTTCGGTGTCTATTGGATTGAAATCTTTATTTTTATTTTATTTTTGGTACTAGGTTTTGTGCTAGAACAAAAATTTAATTTTAATAAGCCTAGAAAATGGTTTTTAGCCTTTAATGGCTTAGTTTGTCAAAGAGTTCTTTCGGTTTTAGCCTACTACGTACCTTATTTAGATGTAGTAAATACACATATGCCTTTAATTGCTGAAACTCATCCTTTTCTTGTAAGGATTTTTTTACCAAATTATATAGCAGAATCAGTTAATATTATACAAAAAGTACCATTCTTATCTTTTATTTATCTGTTAGTAGGGTATGGTATTTTAGTACGCTATAAAATACCAGAGGATAGGTTTGTTAGGTTCAATATTATGTATGGTATAATAATTATCTCGTTTCAAGGTATTTTCCATGAACTATTTATTAATTTTACAAATGTATTTGTTAAAAATCCAGCAGATAAGTCAGAAGCAGCATTATTAGCTTTTCTTGCTTGGGTTGTTATATTTATACCTTGTTTTTTAAGAGCTCTTTTTGGTAAGTATGAAGGTAATACCTTTATGCGTGAAGCAATTGAAGTACATTTAGGTCGAGATGGTCCTGATTTTATTTGGTGGGATAGGACTAGAAAAGATCAAGCGCCAAAAAAACCTAAAAAATAACTTTATTAAGTTATTCTTTAGGACATAAGATCAATAATTTTTGATTTAATCAAAAAATTTAATAGGCCGAGTTGGATTTGAACCAACGTAGGAAAACCAGCGGATTTACAATCCGCCCCCTTTAACCACTCGGGCATCGACCCTAACAGTCTATGATATTATAGTTTGCTGACACGAACAAATTTTTAAAAATACATTTTAGTATCTAGAAAAAGACTCAATTGTTTTTACTTTCTGTTAGGTGTATTTTAAAAAGGTGTTCTTTATTTGAAAAAATGTATTATAATCCTATTTTCCCTAGAGGGTGTTTCTATTGAACACTCTAAAATAATTATTTAAACTAATATAATATCTTATGAAATTAGCTTATTGGATGTACGCAGGTCCTGCTCATATTGGTACTCTTAGGATTGCAAGTTCTTTTAAAAATGTCCACGCTATTATGCATGCTCCTTTAGGTGACGATTATTTTAATGTTATGCGATCAATGCTGGAAAGAAAACGTGATTTCACTGCTGTAACAGCAAGTGTTGTTGACAGACATGTTTTAGCAAGAGGATCACAAGAAAAAGTGGTTAACAATATTAGTAGAAAGGATAAGGAAGAAAAACCAGATTTAGTTGTTTTAACTCCTACATGTACTTCAAGTATTTTACAAGAAGATTTACAAAATTTTGTTAACCGTGCTTCAATTGAGACACAAGCTGATGTTTTATTAGCGGATGTTAATCATTATAGAGTAAATGAGATGCAAGCTGCAGATCGTACTTTAGAGCAAATTGTGCAATTTTATATAAAAAAAGCACAAAAAACTAAACAATTAGATACAACTAAAACAATAGAACCTTCAGTGAATATTATTGGCTCTTTCAATTTAGCTTTTCATAACCAACATGATATTGCTGAATTAAAACGCCTAATGTCAGATTTAAATATAAAAATCAATAGCATTATACCAGAAGGGGCTTCGGTACAAGAATTAAAAAACTTACCTAAAGCTTGGTTTAATATAGTTCCTTATAGAGAGATTGGTTTACTTACAGCAGAATATTTAAAAGATGAATTCGATATGCCTTTTATTGATAATACTCCTATGGGAGTAGTTGAAACAGCTAATTGCATTAGAAAAATCCAATATATCCTAAATGATAATAAAGCAGATGTTAATTTTGAAAAATACATTGATATACAAACACGTTTTGTTTCTCAATCAGCTTGGTTTTCTAGATCTATAGATTGCCAAAATTTAACAGGTAAAAAAGCAATAGTATTTGGGGATTCTACACATGCAGCAGCTATGACCAAAATTTTAACAAAAGAAATGGGTATCAATGTTGTTTGGGCTGGAACTTACTGTAAATATGATAAATCTTGGTTTGAAAAAGAAGTAGGTGATTTATGTGATGAAATTGTTATAACAGATGACCATAATTTAATTGGGGATTTAATAGCTAAAGTTGAACCGGCAGTAATTTTTGGTACTCAAATGGAAAGACATGTTGCTAAACGTCTAAATATTCCATGTGGTGTTATATCAGCACCGGTTCATATTCAAAATTTCCCTTTAAGTTATAGACCATTTCTTGGTTATGAAGGTGCGAACCAAATTGCAGACTTGATATATAATTCTTTCACATTAGGTATGGAAGATCATCTATTAGAAATTTTTGGTGGTCATGATACAAAAGAAGTTTTAAGTGCAGGGTTGTCTGTAACTTCACAAGATTCGGAAATAAAATGGAATTTAGAATCCCAGGCGGAATTAACAAAAATACCAGGATTTATTAGAGGTAAGATTAAACGAAACACTGAAAAGTTTGCTCAAGAACAAAAAATGGAAACTATAACGTTAGAAATTATGTACGCTGCTAAGGAAGCTGCGGCTTAAACGTTTTACTTAATATAATCTTCTTGACATAAATAAACTAATATTGATATGCTGTAATGGTGTATCAATCAATCAATTACGGGACGTAGCGCAGTTTGGTAGCGTATCTGCTTTGGGAGCAGGGTGCCGCAGGTTCAAATCCTGCCGTCCCGAATAATAATAGTTAATTAGCTCTAAATATTAGAGTTAATTGTACTTTTTGCGGAGTGGAGCAGTTTGGTAGCTCGTTGGGCTCATAACCCGAAAGTCGCAGGTTCAAATCCGGCCTCCGCTAGAATTTATATAAACTTATTAAATTTTCAGATTTAATTTTAGATTCATATAATTATGTCGCTTTATCCTAGTAAATATATGCCTGTTTTCGGTGGTAGTACTGGTGGTTGGTTACGTTCAGCAGAATTTGAAGAAAAATATGTCATTACTTGGAACTCTACTACAGAACAGCTATTTGAAATGCCAACTGCTGGTACAGCATTAATGCTTTTAGGTCAAAATCTTTTATATCTTGCTCGTAAAGAACAATGCCTTGCTTTAGGTACTCAATTACGAAAATTAAAGATAAAGGATTACAAAATTTATAGAATTTTCCCAGGTGGAGAAATACAATTTTTACATCCAAAAGATGGTGTTTTTCCTGAAACATCAAATGAAGGGAGAACGCCAGTAGGGAAAAGAGATTTCTCTATCGGAAAAAACCCTAACCCAGCTTCTATAAAATGGAAATAAGAAATATGATAATATAATATCAGATTTTTATATAACTATAGTAACGTTATTAGTGTTTTTTTATTCGAAAATTTATTATAAATATTTAATTCATCTTAGTTTAACTTGACGAACTATTACCTTCTATTATAGACTCATAAGTATGGGTAGGTAAAAACTTATATTTAAAATAGAGCATATAATTATGCTCTATTTATTAACAAAATCAATAGGAGAGATGGCAGAGATGGTCGATTGCGTCTGATTTGAAATCAGATGAACGTTTACGCGTTCCGTGGGTTCGAATCCGACTCTCTCCTTTAATGTACTATTGCTAGCAACTCTAATAACTAAATATTTAATTTTGTATACAACTTGCTTAAAAATCTTATATTAGTATATAATAATGTTATACATTAATATATTATTTTTATTAAGGATAACAAAAGATGGCAAATAATAAATCGTCGAAAAAACGTATAAAAATTAATAAAAGAAATCGTATCCAGAATAATTCGTATAAATCTCTTATAAAAAGTCATGAAAAAAAACATTTAAACCTTATTAAGGCTTCTAGTGAAGAAGCATCTAACGTGGGAGACGAGAAGTCTAATTACCAAACTTTGCTTCGAGCTTCTTTTTCATCAGTTGTAAGTCAGATTGATAAGGCAGTTAAAAAAAAAATTATTCATAAGAATACCGCTATTAGAAAAAAAACAAATTTATTTAAAAAAACTTTTCCTACATTAAACTAATAGTTTAATCGTCATTTGTTTTCAATATCCCGTTTAGATATAAAATATATATACATATATAACTTAAATATATTATGAAAGATATTTTAGAGAATAGAAAGCAAAAATTCCCGATAATTCTACCAGATTTGTCAGAAGTTCAACGGATAAGTTTTTGTTGGTTTTTAACAGAAGGATTACCTGAAGAGTTAACAAACTGCCCTTCAATATTAAATAAAAGAAGTGGCATTGAATTAATAATTTATGGGCAAGAATATAAAATTTATTATCCTAGTTTTGCTATTTTAAATGCTCTAAAGAAAAAAGGAAATTATAACTTAAGAGTTTATGTTCTAATGTCGCTGAAAAAAAACGAAACGGTGAAAAACGGTTCAGTACAACCAGAAGACTTTTCACCAAAAGAAAGAGTATTTTTTGGTGAAATACCTCTTATGACTGAGAAAGGTACTTTTATATTTAATGGGTGCGAAAGGGTAATTGTTAGTCAAATTATTAGAAGTCCTGGTATTTATTATAAACGAATTCAAAAAGAGAAAAAAATTTTTTATGAAGGAACAATTATTTCAAAACATGGCTCTTGGTTAACTTTTGAATTAGAATATAATTTAATTTGGGTTAAATTTGATAAGCAATATAAAATCCCTATAAATTGGTTTCTAGTAGGCTTTTCTCTAGAGGAGCATGAAATTTATCAAACAGTCCAAAACTATGAATTCTTAAGAAAAAGTGTTAAATCCTTGAATTCAGTTATTTATGACAAAATGTTTCATAAGGCCACTTTTGGGAGTTATAATAAAAGTATGCTGATGTCAGTTTTTCGAATACGTGAACTTATAAATGAACGCCTGTTAAATAAGAGTTTATATGATCTTGGGGAAGTAGGCCGTATCAAACTTAATAAAAAATTGGGAATTAGTTTACCATTAAATATAAGAATTTTAACTTCATTAGATATTCTAAAAGCTATTGATAAGCTAATTCATATTAGTTCTTATAATGAAAAGCTTGATGATATAGACAACTTAGAAAATAGAAGAGTACGTTCTGTAGGTGAGCTTTTACAATTACAAGTACGCGTAGCTCTTAATCGACTAAGAAAAAAAATTACTACCGATGAAAAATTAACACCTGATATGTTCCGTGTTAAAAAAGCAAAAAGGGGTACTACAGATAAAAAATCTAGAGATATAAAAATTAAAATCAACAACAAAGGGAAAGCTAACCAAAATTTTGAAGAAGACATACCGTTAGAAGAAACTTTAATGCCTAATGATTTAGTGAATGCAAAAGTTTTAACTTCTGTCATAAGAGAATTTTTTGGCTTAAGTCCTTTATCACAATATTTTGATGAAATAAATGCTCTCGCACAACTTACACATAAACGTCGAATTAGTTCATTAGGTCCTGGAGGTTTAAATAGTGAACATGTGAGCTTCGCGGCAAGAGATATTCACCCTACACAATATGGGCGTTTGTGTCCAATTGAGACTCCTGAAGGACAAAAAGCTGGTTTAATTGCATCGTTAGCAACACATGCGAAAATTAATAATTATGGTTTTATAACAACTCCTTTTTTCCGTGTTTATAAAGGAAAAGTATTAAGAGAATTAGGGCCAATTTATTTAACTGCGGAACAAGAAACTATATATAAAGTTGCATCTGGGGATGTTTTATTAACAAAAGATGAATTTTTCCAAAATACTTCAGTTCCTGTACGATTTTACAATGAATTCATAATTGTTGACTCTGTTAGTGTTGATTTTATAGCGGTTTCTCCTATACAAATTATAGCAATAGGGGCTTCTCTAATACCATTTTTAGAGCACGATGATGCTAACCGAGCATTAATGGGTTCAAATATGCAAAGACAAGCCGTTCCTTTATTATATCCAAAAAAACCTATTATAGGTACAGGTATTGAACACCAAATCGCAGCAGATTCCCAAGTAGTAATTATAAATTTATTAAATGGAATTGTTGATTCTGTTTCGGCAGACCGTATTATAATACTTGATAATAAAAATATTGGAAGTTCTAAAGTTTACTTTTTAGATAAATACCGTCGTTCAAACCAAGAAACTATAATTAACCAAAAACCATTAATTTGGACGGGTGAAATTGTAAAACCTGGTCAAATTATTGCTGATGGACCTGGGACTGATGGAGGAGAGCTTGCGTTAGGTCAAAATTTAACAGTTGCTTATATGCCTTGGGAAGGTTATAATTACGAAGATGCTATTCTAGTTAGTGAAAGATTAGTTCAAGAAGATCTTTTTACGTCAATCCATATAGAAAAATATGAACTGCAGCTTGTGGACGATAGCGCAAGTGTAGAAGAAATAACAACATCTATCCCAAATATTGATGTGGATGCTATATGTAATTTAGATACAAATGGTATAATAAAAAAAGGAACATTTGTTAATACTGGCGATATTTTAGTTGGTAAGATTACTCCTATAGTAGAGGATGAAGAATTACCAGAGAGTAAATTATTAAGGGCAATATTCAATATCAAATCACCAGAACCAGAAGATACTTCTTTACGAGTACCAAATGGTATTTCCGGACGAGTTATTGAAATACAAACAGCTTCCCGTGAAAAAGGAGATAATTTAGCTTCTGGTGTATATGAGTGGGTTTGTATATCTATAGCGCAAATTAAAAAAATTCGGATTGGTGACAAAATTTCAGGACGACACGGTAATAAGGGTGTTATTTCAAAAATAATTCCAATACATGATATGCCATTTTTACCTGATGGGACAGTAGTAGATGTTATTTTAAATCCTTTAGGTGTTCCTTCCCGAATGAATGTAGGTCAAATTTTTGAATGTCTATTGGGCTTTGCTGGGGATTACTTAAATCGTAGATTTAAAGTAGTTCCATTTGATGAAATGTACAGACCGAATGCTTCACGGATATTAATAAATAAAACTTTGAAAAAAGCTGCTAAAAAAACTAATAAATCTTGGCTTTTTAATAAGTCTTCCCCTGGTAAAATATTATTAACAGATGGAAGAACTGGTGAAATTTTTGATAATTCTATTCTTGTTGGAAAGCCCTATATTTTAAAGCTTATTCATTTAGTTGATAAAAAAATGCATGCGCGTTCTACTGGTTCTTATTCATTGGTCACTCAACAACCATTAGGGGGAAAATCAAAACATGGTGGGCAAAGATTTGGAGAAATGGAAGTTTGGGCTTTAGAAGCTTTTGGGGTAGCGTACACTTTGCAAGAATTACTAACTATAAAATCTGATGATATTAACGGACGACATGAAGTATTTAACGCGATTATTAAAGGTCATCCAATACCTGAACCAGGTGTTCCTGAGTCCTTTAAAGTATTGCTAAGAGAATTAAATGCTTTAGGATTAGATATTACGACCCATCAAATTGGTAAATTAGATAATGGAGAAATGGCATCCTATAAAGTTAACCTGTTAACTCTTGTTAAATCTAAATTACTCTAAAGATTGAGTTTATTTCAAAGTTATAAAAATATTTATTTGTATAAAATTATGAAAAACATGAAACAACAATTTGAGTATGTTAAAATTAATTTAGCTTCACCCGAACGTATTAAAGAGTGGGCTGAAAAAATTTTACCTAACGGAGAGATAGTTGGTGAAGTTACTGAACCTGAAACGATTAATTATCGAACTTATAAACCTGAAAAAGGTGGGTTGTTTTGTGAAAAAATCTTTGGTCCTGTCAAAAATTGGGAATGTACTTGTGGGCGTTATAAACACAAAGAACCAGATACCTTAATTTGTGAAATTTGTGGTGTAGAGTTAACAGAATCTCGAGTACGTCGACACAGAATGGGCTATATTAATTTATTATCACCAGTTGTACATATTTGGTATTTAAAAGGATCACCTAGCTTTTTATCCACTATCTTAGATTCTTCAATAACTAAACTTGAAGGTGTTGTTTATAATGGGAAGGAACCTGAGCAAGATCAGGATGTTTCAAAATATGATGATTTTTTTTATGATACAGAAGGTGAGGGTTTTGTTTATGGTAAAAAACGTCAAGGTGCAGAAATTTTATATGATAGGTTAAAACGAATTGATTTAAAAGCAGAGATTGAAAGTAACCGTAACATAATGTTTTGTTCGAACGTTACAAAAGCAGTAGAGGATGCAATTAAAAGAATTCGTATATTTGAAAATTTTTTAACGACTAATACAAGACCAGAATGGATGGTGTTACATTTTCTTCCTGTTCTTCCACCTGGTATTAGACCAATGGTAAAATTGGATAATGGAAGATTTGCGACTTCAGACCTAAATGAACTTTATCGAAAAATCATTATCCGAAATAAAAGGTTAAAACGATTATTATCAGTACATGCACCGAGTGTTGTTATTCTAACGGAAAAACGAATGATTCAAGAGGCTGTTGACACACTGATTGATAATGGTAAACGAGGTTCCAAAGTATTAGATGCAAATAAACGTCCATTAAAATCATTAGCTGATATTATTGAGGGTAAACAAGGACGATTTCGTCAAAACTTATTAGGTAAACGGGTAGATTATTCTGGGCGTTCTGTTATTATTGTAGGCCCTCAATTGGAGTTAAATCAATGTGGGTTACCATATGAAATGGCAATCGAGTTATTTTTGCCATTCATTATTTATAAATTACTTTCCCAGGGTTTATCTCATTCAATAAAAAAGGCTAAAAAGATTATCTATAGTAACCAATCGTTTATTTGGTATTTAACAGAGGAAATACTAAGAAAACATCCTATTATTTTAAACCGGGCACCTACTCTTCATCGTCTAGGTGTACAAGCTTTTGATCCGGTATTAGTTAGAGGAAGAGCTATTCAGTTACATCCTCTTGTTTGCCCAGCTTTTAATGCAGATTTTGATGGTGATCAAATGGCAGTACATATTCCTTTATCTTTTGAATCACAATTGGAAACAAGATTATGTCTTTTAGCTCCTAATAATTTTTTGTCTCCCTCTACTGGTGAGCCAAATATTCAACCATCCCAAGACATGGTTTTAGGTTTTTATTACTTAACAGCACAAAATCGAATGGGCTTAAAAGGTTCAAACAATTATTTCTCTAATTTTAATGAAGTAATTTCAGCATATGAGCAAAAACAACTACAGCTGCATTCCTCTATTTGGGTTAGGTGTCCAAAGGATATTACCTTAGATACTGAACTAAAATTTTTAAAAACTATTGTTCTAGCCAATAAGCAGACTCTTCATATTTATAATAATTTACAACGTAAAGAGACAAAAGACGGTCAATTATTAGTCCAATATATTCGAACTACACCTGGTCGTATTATTTTTAACCAGTGCATTAATGATATATTAAATAAATAGGAGGTATAATAAAATGTTAAAGCAATCAAAAATATTTTCTAATAACATAATCAATAAAAAAGAGTTAAAGAAAATTATTGAATGGGCATTTAAAAATTATGGTCAGAGAAAAGCTGCCTATTTTGTCGATCAATTAAAAGAAATAGGGTTTGAATACGCTACAAAATCTGGTATTTCTATAAGTATTGAAGATTTAAAAATATCACCTGCTAAAACTGCTCTTATGGAAATTGCATCTAATGATGTTTTTTTAGCAGAATCACAAGCAAATAATGGTGAGATCACAGAAGTAGAACGTTTCCAGAGAATTATTTACATTTGGAATAGTACAAGTGAAGAATTAAAAGATCGGTTAATAGAATTTTTTAAAAAGAATGATCCCTTGAACTCAGTATATATTATGGCCTTTTCTGGTGCACGTGGAAATATTGCACAAGTTCGACAATTAGTCGGTATGAGAGGCTTAATGTCAGATCCAAACGGTAAAATTATTGACCGGGCTATTGGAGCAAATTTCCGAGAAGGTCTATCAATTACAGATTATATTATTTCCTCTTATGGTGCTCGGAAAGGTTTAGTAGATACTGCAATAAAAACAGCAGATTCGGGGTATTTAACACGACGACTTGTTGAAGTAGCTCAAAGTATTATAATCAGTGAATTAGATTGTAAGACTGAGCGAGGTATTTTTTTAGAAGAAGACGTAGAAAAAGATGAAAAGGGATTTTTGTCCCTTAAACAACTTCTTAACGGTCGTGTTCTAGCATCTACAATCTTTAAACCAGGAAGTAAGGAAATTATTGCTTTAAGAAATCACCAAATAACTCCACCTCTTATCGATGAATTAATTAAATTCAAAATTACTAAAGTATTGGTTAGATCTCCATTAACCTGCGAATGTAGAAGAGCAGTTTGTCAACAGTGTTATGGCTGGAACTTAGCACTAGGGACTTTAGTAGAATTAGGTGAAACAGTTGGTTTAATTGCAGCACAGTCGATTGGTGAACCTGGAACACAATTAACTATGAGAACTTTCCATACAGGAGGAATCTTCACAAGTGAATTAATTCGCCAGGGACGTGCTCAATGTTCTGGTTATATAAATTTTTTGCCAGAGTTAAAAGTTAGTCCTTACCGTACTAATTATGGACAAGATGCCGTAGTAAGTGAAAACCAATCTTGGTTAGCAATAATCAATTATGCAAATGAAATAGTAAAAGTGCGGGTTGAAGCTCGTACGATAATCCTTGTAAATAATAATAATTACATTAAACGTAATCAAGTATTATTTGAAGCTGCCCCGAAAATAAAAGAAATAAATTTAGCTGAGAAAGAGATTAAATATATTTGCGCAAAAGAACCAGGTGAAATATTCCTTGAAAAAGATGGCTTTCCACAAACATCAGTTAATGAAAATTTTAGTAAACGAAGTAAAAAAAATTATATTTTTTGGGTTTTATCTGGTCAAGTTTTTAGCATTGCATTTAATACCAATCTAAGAGTAAGGAAATTAGAAAAAATTTATAAAAACCAAGCTATATCCCAATCAAAAATGGTTACGACTGTAGGTGGTTTTATTCATTTATCTAGAAATAAATTAACCCAAGAAATAAACAGCCTAAGTATCCAAAACTGTTCTTATGGGTTAAGTAATTTCAAGATATTCATAGAGCGTAATAACATTGAAGTTACTAAATGTAAAGTTTATTTATCACATACTCATGAAATAGTATTAAAACCAGAACTACTTAATAACCGCTTATTTTCTTTAGGTTTCTTACATAATAAGAAATATAAAACAAAAACTGGTGGTAAATTCTATATTTCAAATTTTTATAAACCAAACTTATTTGGTCAGCAGTCAGGTAATAATTTGACCAATAAATTAAAGTCAGGCTCAACAATTTTTTATATACCAGAAGCTGTAGTTCAAACAACTTCCAATAAAAAAGATTTCAAGTTTAAAAAGGGAGATTATGTAAAAAAAGATATAGAAATCTTTCCTAACTACCTGACTAATATAGAAGGCTTTATAGATTTTGAAGTTGAAAAACGAATTAAATATATAAGTATTAAGCCAGGGCAGAGATACTTATTGGACAAAAAACCAAAGTTACTTAAAGAATTTAATGAACAGGTGTATTATCCTGGAGAATTAATATTAGAGAAATTTGAAGTTAAAGTTTTAAGTTATTTAGAATTTGAAGAGATTAATAATGAGACTTATTTATATATTCGTCCTATAACTCGGTATGAGTTTACAAATGAACGTTCAGTTAAAATTTTTGAATCAAATTGTTTTGCACCTCTCAATCTATTAGTTGAAAATTTTAATTTACAAGTTGCATCTGGTCAACAAATTAAAATTGATTACCCAATACAATTTGTTGATTCTCCATTAACGATTGATTATTCGCTTCAATCAAATGATACAGAATTAATCTTTGAGTATAAAGGACCACAAAAAAAGAATTCCTATGGCCAAGCTAATTTAATTTATTCACAAACTTTTCTTTTTGATTCTGTAATACCAAAAGAAATAAAGAAAACGGACGTATCTTTAAATTTACTTGTAGAGGAAAAACAATTTATTGACCCTTATACCGTTATTGGTTCGTTTGATACTATATTCCCATTTGATAATTTTATTTATAGTGTAAAAATAAAACGAAATAACATCAAGTCTAATATGTTATTAACAACAAAGTCCGATTATGAAGAGGTTTTTTTAGATAGTTTTACTCATAATTATAAACAAAATCAATTTTTAAAAGTAAACAAACTTTTCAATAATAATGTACTTATTAAAAATTCTGGTTTAATGGAGCAAGTCGTAGGGAATAAAATTGCTTTACATTTAGGTCAACCTTATTTTTTCTCTACAGGAGCTTTAATTCGAAAAATACCTGGTGATTATATTAAGGGACAAGAAAATTTTGGACAATTAGTATACGAAAGACTAAAAACTGGTGATATAGTACAAGGTTTACCAAAAATTGATAATATTTTAGAGGCTCGTAAGCCTAAAACTGAAGCTCTTCTTGCAACCAGACAAGGTTTTATTAAATCAATCAAGTATACTTCTAATCTTATTTTAATTAGCACAGTGCCCTCTAAAAGTTATGATT
>JAYJMD010000039.1:8213-18563 GCA_036873665.1 Laminaria sinclairii | reverse complement strand
ATAACTATAACCAAGATTGGTTAAAGCTAATGTATAATCAGGGATAATTTCAATGGCAATATTATAATAATAATTGGCTAAATTGTATTGTTTTAAAGTAAAGTATGTAAATCCTATTGTATTATATAAACTTCCAAGTCCAATTTTATCATTAGGGTTCCAAGCCTTTAAAGCTTGTCTAAATAATAAAATAGCTTTATAAAACAATTTTTTTTTTAAATATAATTGACCTAATTTATAGAAAGTTTCATAAGAAACATTATTTTTTTTAACACCTTCTTGTAATTTAAATATCTTTTTTTCTAATTTTTGAGTATTAGTTATTTGTTTTAATATATAAAAACTAATTATAAAAAGAAAAACGAATAAAGCAATTGAGTAAACTAAAGGAAATAAAGAATTCATTTTAATTTTTCTAGGTTTTTAATTTAATTTAATTTAATTTTTAAGTTTATTAATACCATAAGGGTTTTCAATAAATAATCAATATATTATATAAATAGTACTATAATATATATTAAGAGTTTAAATTTTTAGAAAAATAAGTAATATCAATTAAGAATATGTTAACGAATACACAAGTTTTAATAGCATTAAGTTTAGCAATTGTACCAGCATTATTAGCATTTCGTTTAGGCAAAACATTGTATTCATAATTTTAATTAGAAAATACAAACTTTTATTGTTACATTAATAATATATATGTATATTTTAATTTTATATATGTCTATATAGATAAGTTATAAATATTTTGATTAATTAAATCTGGAATGAATAAACAAAATTTAAAACGTATAAGCACCCCAATATTCCCTTTTACTGCGATTGTTGGACAGGAAGAAATGAAGCTTGCTTTAGAATTAAATGTAATTGACCCTAAAATTGGTGGCGTAATGATTATGGGAGATAGAGGAACTGGAAAATCTACTACAATAAGAGCTATTGCAGATCTATTACCTGAAATTGAAGTTATTAAAGATGATCCTTTTAATCGTCACCCTGAAGATGAAACACTGGAAAATTCTGAAACTGAATTTATAAAAATCCCTATGGTAGATTTACCCCTAGGAGCTACTGAAGATCGAGTGTGTGGAACAATTGATATTGAGAAGGCGCTAACAGAGGGTGTAAAAGCATTTGAGCCTGGTTTACTAGCCAAAGCTAATAGAGGTATCCTATACGTAGATGAAGTTAATTTATTAGATGACCATTTAGTCGATATTTTATTAGATTCTGCAGCATCAGGCTGGAACACAGTGGAACGAGAAGGTATTTCTATACGCCACCCAGCACAATTTGTTCTAGTTGGTTCAGGTAATCCTGAAGAAGGGGAATTGCGCCCGCAGCTACTTGACCGTTTTGGAATGCATGCTGAAATAAGAACTGTTAAAGATCCTGATTTAAGAGTAAGGATCGTGGAAGAAAGAACTTTATTTGACCTAGACCCTTATGCTTGGGCAGATAAATATAAGGATCAACAGGATTTATTAAAGCAACAAATTGTTGATGCTCAAAATATTTTAGATACTGTTGAATTACCTTATGAATTTAGGGTAAACATCTCAAAGGTATGTAGCGAACTTGATGTTGATGGGTTAAGAGGAGATATAGTTACTAATAGAGCTGCTAAAGCATACGCTGCATTCCAAGGTAAAAAGAATGTTTTAATGGAAGATATTCAGAAAATTATTGTGTTATGTTTACGTCATCGTTTAAGAAAAGACCCTTTAGAATCAATTGATTCTGGTTATAAAGTTAAAAAAGTTTTTGAAGAGATTTTTGAGATCGTATAATATAATCAATTAACGAAAAGAAAGCTATCAAATTTTAAATGATAGCTTTCTTTTCGTTAATTGATTATTAACTAAACCCATTATTAGATTATATATTATAATGAGTATTATAATAAAGCCGGGATAGCTCAGTTGGTAGAGCAGTGGATTGAAGATCCTCGTGTCACCAGTTCAAATCTGGTTTCTGGCAATTAAGTTTAATTGTGTTTGATAACCTTTTAATTTCAAAAGCTAATTATATTTATGGGTAAGGTTTATGATTGGTTTGAAGAAAGATTAGAAATTCAATCAATTGCTGATGATATTACAAGTAAGTATGTTCCTCCGCATGTTAATATTTTTTATTGCTTTGGGGGTATTGTTTTTACATGCTTCTTAGTTCAAGTTGCAACAGGATTTGCAATGACATTCTATTATAGACCTAGTATTAGTGAGGCTTTTTCTTCGGTTGAATATATTATGACTGAAGTAAACTTTGGATGGTTAATTCGATCTATTCATCGTTGGTCTGCAAGTATGATGGTACTTATGTTAATTTTACACGTTTTCCGAGTTTATTTAACGGGAGGATTTAAAAAACCTCGTGAATTAACATGGGTTACGGGAGTAACTCTAGCAGTTACAACAGTGTCTTTTGGTGTGACAGGCTATTCATTACCATGGGACCAAGTAGGATTTTGGGCATGTAAAATTGTAACAGGGGTACCTGAGGCTGTTCCTATTATTGGACCTCCAATAGTTCAACTATTACGTGGAGGAGTTAGTGTAGGCCAAAATACCTTAACACGATTTTATAGTGCGCATACCTTTGTTTTACCATTAGTTGCAGCTGCGCTAATGATTACACATTTCTTAATGATACGAAAACAAGGTATTTCGGGACCATTATAAAAAGAAAAATAGTATTAAATATGATTTATTAAAGAAATAAAATTTTAGTTTTTAATATATATATAAATATAATAATAGGAGATATTATGTCAATCTTAAAAAAACCGGATTTAACGGATCCTAAATTACGTGCTAAATTAGCAAAAGGAATGGGCCACAATTATTATGGTGAACCTGCTTGGCCGAATGATATTTTTTATATGTTTCCTATCTGTATTTTAGGAACTTTTGTGTTAGTTATTGGTTTAGCTGTGATGGAACCTTCAGCTTTAGGTGAGAAAGCTAACCCATTCGCAACTCCGTTAGAAATTTTACCTGAATGGTATTTTTTCCCAACGTTTAATTTATTACGTGTATTACCAAACAAATTATTAGGTGTTTTAGCTATGGCTGCTGTGCCATTAGGCTTAATAACAGTACCTTTTATCGAAAATGTTAATAAATTCCAAAATCCATTTAGAAGACCAGTAGCTTCAACTGTCTTTTTAATAGGAACAGTTGTTGCTATATGGTTAGGTATTGGAGCTTGTTTACCAATCAGTAAAGCAATAACATTAGGTTTATTCTAAAAAAAAAAATTAAATAATATTATTTATTTAAAATTTAATATTGCTAGACTTTAAACGCTTAAAAGTGTTTAAAGTCTAGTAATATTAAATTTTAAAAGTTTTTTTTACGTCATCTATTGCACTTTTTAAAATAGTTTCAGCTTCGCCAGTTAATTGTTTTGAAGAATTTACAATTTCTAGGTATTCTGGTTTAGAATTTGCTATATAATCACGAAGACTTTTTATATAAGGGGAAATTTCATCAATTTCTAAATCATCTAAAAATCCATTCGTACCAATGTATATAATAGCTACTTGTTCAGCTACAGGGATTGGTGAATTTTGGGCTTGTTTTAAAATTTCTCTTAATCTTTGTCCTCTAGCTAGTTGAGCTTGTGTTGCCTTATCTAAATCTGACGCAAATTGTGAGAATGCTTCAAGCTCATCAAATTGTGCTAATTCTAGTTTTAGCTTTCCTGCTACTTGTTTCATAGCTTTTATCTGTGCTGCAGAACCTACTCGAGATACTGAAATCCCAACATTGATTGCAGGACGTAACCCAGCATTAAATAAATCCCCTGATAAAAAGATTTGACCATCAGTAATTGAAATAACATTAGTTGGGATATATGCAGAAACATCCCCAGCTTGAGTTTCAATAATTGGTAATGCAGTCATACTACCACCACCAAGTACATCATTTAATTTTGCTGCACGTTCTAATAAACGTGAATGTAAATAGAAAACATCACCTGGGTAAGCTTCTCGACCAGGTGGGCGACGTAATAATAAAGACATTTGACGGTACGCTGATGCTTGTTTTGATAAGTCATCGTATATTACTAAAGTATGCTTACCAGTATACATAAAGTATTCAGCAATGGCTGCACCTGTATAAGGCGCAATATATTGTAATGTCGCAGGTTGATCTGCATTTGCAGCAACAATTACAGTATAATCTAAGGCTTCTCTTTCTTGTAAATTAGTTACAGCTTGTGCAACAGAAGAAGCTTTTTGACCAATTGCAATATAAACACAAACAACATCTTGTCCTTTTTGGTTAATAATTGTATCTAGAGCAATAGAAGTTTTTCCAGTTTGTCTATCACCAATAATTAATTCACGTTGGCCTCTACCAATTGGAATCATAGCGTCAATAGCAGTAATACCAGTTTGTAATGGCTCACAAACAGATTTTCTACTAATAATACCAGGAGCCATTGATTCAATAAGACGTGTTTCTGTTGAAGCTGCTTCACCTTTACCATCAATTGGTATAGCTAAAGGATCTAAAACTCGACCTAATAAGCTATCACCTACTGGAATTTGAGCAATTCGACCTGTTGCTTTTACTGTACTTCCTTCTAAAATTTCTCGGCCATCACCCATAAGAACCGCCCCAACATTATCATTCTCTAGATTTAATGCGATCCCAATTGTACCCTCATCAAATTCTAGTAGTTCACCAGCCATTACTTCATCTAGTCCATAAACACGAGCAATACCATCACCAACCTGTAATACAGTTCCAATAATATCAATATTTAAATCGGTACTATAATCTTCAATCTGTTTTCTAATAATATTACTTATTTCATTAGGGTTTGTCATAAGATACTCAAATTTTTTTTTCTTCCTTGAATAACAACTTTAAATTACAGAAAAAATAAGATAAAACAATTTTATTCTTTACTTATAACAAAAACTAGAGAAACATCTTTAAGGAAATCATTATTATAAGTTTTAATTTAATAAGTTTATTTCCATTTGTTTTGCTAAGCTTTCTAATTCTCCACGTAAACTTAAATCAATAATTTTAGAATCAACTTTAATAATAAAGCCACCTAAAATGTTTTTATCCACACGGAATGTTACATTGATTTTAGAGTAATAAACTTTAGAAGTTGTAAATTCAGGCCCTAATAATATTTTAAGCTTTTCTATTAGTTGTGTTTTTTGTTCTTTGCTTAATGGAGAGGCAGAATAAACCTCAACAAATTTAAGACAAACAAAATCATAAGCTTTATTTAAAAAAGTTTGGGTAATGATTTGAAGAAAACCTATTCTTTTTTTATCTACTAGAAGCATTAAAAAATTTTTTGTTGTAGAACTTGTTTTTTTTGATAGACACTTTTCTAAAACATTTTTTTTATCCTTATCTAGAACCAAAGGATTAGATAAATATTTTTCTAATACTGGAGTTAATTTTAATATTGTTAATAAATTCTCCATATCAAAAATAATTTGAAAGAAAACTTGAGTATCAGCATTCTCTTCTTTTAAATACAGATTTAAGCCTAATTGTAATAAAGCTTCTGAATACGGATTTGCTATTTTTGAACCAAACATTGTGTTAGCCATTTTTAGTCTCCTAATTGCATTATTTTCCGATTTACAATAGCAGATTGTTCCACTTTTCCTAATTGTTTTTGAAGTTTAAAAATAACACGGTTTAATGCTTTTTTTGAAACTTCCTTAATAACATCATTGAAAATTTTATTCTCTCGATTACGCAAAACTCCTATTGCTGTTGTAAACTTTTTAGAAAGATCTTCTTTTCCTTGATCCCATTTAAGTTTTAAAACATTCTGCTTTGTAACTTCCATTTGATGATTTATCTCTTTAATGATGATATCCATTTGTGCCCACTGTTTTTTAGCTTCAGTATAACGTTTGTTAGAATCTGCTAAACGAGTTTCTGCATTTTGTATATCGTCTACAATTTTTTTTTTACGCGCTGTAAGATTTTCTGTTAAAAAGTTTTTAATAACAACAAAAAGGATTACCAGTAACAAGATTATATTTATAACATTTGTTTCAAATATATCCGTATTTAATGCTACTCCAAAATTTTCACTTGATGCAAAGTACTCTAGATAACTTTTCATTTTTTTATTAATTAATTAATATTTGTAAATTTTCATAGGTGCTATTTCTTCTTAAAAAAGAAAAGTATATTTAAGTAAGAAGCTTTGCCATAATTTGGCTACTTAAAGAATCAATTTCATTATCGAAACTTGTTAATATGCTATCCTTGTTATTTTCAAAATTTTCAGTTGTTTCAATTAAAAATTTATCAATAAAGAGTTGAGAAGACTTCATTTTTTCCTCTAAAATATCTTTATATAGCTTTTGATAAGTTAATAAATCTAATTTAGCTGCTTTACGCGCTTTGGATGTTTTCGCTTCATATTTTACATTTAATTGGTTAGACTTTGTTAGTACACTTGTAGCTTCATCTAAACTTTTTTTAATATAAAGATTTCGCTCATCAATAGTATCTAAAAGAGGTGTATATAAGATAAAATTTAAAATGAACATAAAAATTACAAATTGTAATGCTATAATTGGCAATGTACCATCAAAATCAAATAGTCCTCCAGTTTTTTCGGTTCCTATTATTAAAATGGAGTTATAGTTATAAAACATCTTTTAGTTTTAGTATTAAAAATAAAATTTTTGTGGGGAAAGGATAACTGATTGATAATAATAGCCAAGACGTTTATAATTATATATTGAAAACGTCTTAGCTATTGTTTATTAACTAGTAAATGGGTTTGCAAATAATAAAGCTAAAGCTACAACTAGCCCATAAATTGTTAAGGCTTCCATAAAGGCGAAACTTAAAAGTAAAGTACCACGGATTTTATTTTCTGCTTCTGGTTGACGAGCAATACCTTCAACAGCTTGACCAGCGGCAGTACCTTGACCAATTCCAGGCCCAATCGCAGCTAAACCAACAGCAAGACCAGCAGCTATAACGGATGCAGCAGAAACAATTGAATCCATATAATTTATTCATGGGTTAGATAAGAAAAAATTAACAAATTTCTAATAGATTCCTTTAAATATTAAAAATACTAATATAATACTTAATTAGAATTAATGTCCTTCAACAGCCTCAGCAATGTAGGCACCAGCTAGAGTTGAAAAAATTAAGGCTTGTACTGAACTAGCAAAAACCCCTAAAAGCATAACCGGTAAGGGCACAATCAAAGGAACTAATAAAGCTAAAACAGAAACAGTTAATTCGTCTGCTAAAACATTACCAAATAGTCGAAAACTTAATGAAAGAGGTTTTGTAAAATCCTCTAAAATATTAATTGGTAATAAAAGAGGTGTAGGTTCTATATATCGTTTAAAATATCCAAACCCTTTTGTACTTAAACCTGCATAAAAATACATAAACGATGTTAATAAAGCTAATGCTACTGTTGTATTTATATCATTTGTGGGAGCTCCAAATTCACCTTCAGAAAGCTTTATTAACTTCCAAGGGATTATCGCACCTGCCCAGTTACAGCCAAAAATAAATAGAAATAAAGTACCAATAAACGGTAACCATGGTCGGTAAGCCGTTTCACCAAGTTGGTTTTGAGCGATATCTTTAATAAACTCAACAACTGACTCCATAAAATTTTGCCAACCGTTAGGAACTATATTTTTATTTGAAGTACCTAAAAACGAAAATAAAAGTGTTAATAGTATTACAAAAGAACTAACGATTAATACTTGGCCATGAAAAGTAATATCATTTAATTCCCAGTAGAGATGTTTTCCAACTTCGATATCTGATAAAAAGATTAATGAGTTCAAATGAATAAAATTAGTACTTCCCAGAATATTCATATTTAATTTTAGTAAAGATATAAATTATAACACCTTATGCAAAAATACGCATACAGATGAATGCTATGGAACCAAAATTAAAATAATTATAGTTTAAAATACCTAAAAAAGAAAAATTTTAAATAGAAAACTTTTCTATCATGTAATGACTCTTTAGGACAGTAAAAGTTTATCCAGTTGGCTATCTTTGGAAATAACCTCTGAATTTTTTTTTGGCTTCTAGATAATAAGATATGATATTAGCTTCCTAGTGTATAACGAGTAAATCTCTTAATTTTAATATTTTCACCAAAAAGAGTAATTTTTTCCTTTATTAATTCATCAATTGTAATATTTGAATCTCTAATAAATGCTTGATCAAGTAAACTTAAGTTTTTCAAGGTTTTTTCAATTCGTCCCAAAATAATTTTTTCTTTAATTTCCTCAGGTTTATTCATTAAGTCTTGTTTCTCTGATTCAATTTCTTTTTCTGCAAGGAAAAATTCTTTTGGTATTTCAGTAGTATTGACATAAAGAACATCAGGCGAAGCTGCAATTTGCATTGCAATATTTTGAACTAACTCTTGAAATTCTTCACGACGTGCAACAAAATCTGTTTCACAATTAACTTCAACCAAAACTCCAATTTTTCCACCCGCGTGTATATAGCTATTTACAACTCCTTCAATAGTTTTTCTATCAACTTTCTTATCCGCAGCAGCCAAACCTTTCTGACGTAAAGTCTTAACAGCTTCTTCAAAATCACCATTTGTTTCTTGGAGAGCTTTTTTACAATTCATCATACCAGCACCAGTTTTTTGTCGTAATTCTTTAACTAGCGCTGAACTAATTTCTAAAGTCATAATAATATTTTATCCTAATTTTTAATGTTTTGATTAACTTTTGACCTTCTTTTCTAAAGTTTTAGAGAATTTTGTTGTCCTAAACAAATACTATCTGCTATATTTTTAATAATATATTTTATTGATCTAATCGAATCATCATTACCAGGGATTGGTATTGTGGCTAAATTTGGGTCACAATTTGTATCAAGAATCGAAATAATAGGAATATCTAAAGAAAGTGCTTCTTGAATAGCAATAATTTCACGTTTTTGGTCAATTATTACTAAAATATCAGGGATTTTTTTCATTCCCTTCACACCATTAAAATATTTTTTAAGTTTTTCTAATTCTTTTTTTAAATTTGATGCTTCTTTTTTAGGCAAATTATTAAAAGAGTTTAATTTCTCTTGTTCTTCTAATTGGTTTAAACGATCTATTCGACCTTTGATCGTTACCCAGTTTGTTAACATGCCACCCAACCAACGGTGATTTACATAAAATGCACCACATTTTTGAGCTTCAATAGCAATTAAAGAAGACGCTTGTTTTTTTGTCCCAACAAATAAAAAAGTTTGATTTTTTGCTGATGCTTTTTTACTAAAATCGCAAGCTCGTTTTAAAAATTCAGTTGTCTGAATTAAATCTAAAATATGTATCCCATTACGTTCTGCATATATATAAGGAAACATTTTTGGGTTCCATCGATGAGCTTTATGTCCAAAATGTACACCTGCATCTAAAAGTTGAGCCAATTCAATTTTAGCCATAGAAATAATAATCCTTTTTATTTTAAAATATTTTATACTTAACTCTTTTACTTAAAACATTTTTCTTAAATAATAATTATTTTTGTGTTCGTTTATATGATAACTAGTATAGCAGACTTTTAAGCTTTTAATTCTAACTGGAAGAAAAAAGAAAAGGTATTTAATTATTATACTTAAATTTTATTAATTTTTTTAATTTTGTTTGTTTCATTTTTAATTGTTTTTTTAAACTTAAATTATCTTTTTTGGTTATTAACTTTTCTGGTAGTAAAACTTTATTAAAGGTAATATCTTGATTAGCATAGAACCCTGTTCCTGCTGGTATTAATCGTCCTGTTATAGCATTCTCTTTTAATCCTCGCAGCCAATCAGTTTTCCCTTGGATAGCTGCTCGTGTTAAAACTCGTGTTGTTTCTTGGAAACTTGCTGCAGCTAAAAAACCATCGGTTTTTAAAGAAGATTTGGTAATCCCTAATAAAATAGGACGGAATCCTAATTTATTACTACTTTTAATACAAAGATTAATATATTGGGCTTGATCTAAATCTATAATATCACCAGGTAAAAAATTAGTTTTTCCTGGGTATTCTATATAAACTTTATGGGTCATTTCTCTAACAATTAACTCTACATGCTTACCTGAAATTATAACACCTTGGGAAATATATATAGCTTGAACAGATGTCAATAATAACGTTTGTAATTTTTTTAAACTACGATAAGCTGACTCATAAATAGATAATGTCCCTAAAGAGCAAAAATATCGGAAATATACATGAAGAAGAGTATGCGGGTTTAAAGGGCCTTCAGTTAATGGTTGTCCTACGCATATAGATTCATAATTTTTAACTAATAATCTTTCAGAACGTGATGCTATATAATAATCATAACTTTTAGA